>BGPR01001406.1:89961-110777 GCA_013235015.1 Araneus ventricosus
AAGTTACCTGAATAATGTAACTGCCATTTTAAGAAATAAATTAGATTGAAGAAAAGTGCATGCATTGGCACGAAACGAATATCTAGCAGAGTTGAGAGGAATTTCGACATGAAATGAAACGTGTGAAGTTACCGAATAATAAATCCCAGCAATAATGCAAACTGAAATCCAGCGTCGAAGAGGAATTTCAGACATGAATATGAAACGTGGGAAGTTACCTGAATAATGTAACTCAGCTATTTGAAGAAATAAATAATTCATGCACATTTGAACTCCGCATAATTTTATGTATTCTTATATAGCTATAACATTCATTCGCTCAACTGTAATGTTTGGCAGAAGACATCTTATTTTTCCCTTCTGCAAGTTTTGGGAGTTTAATGGCCTCGTAAAAAAGAAATACAAAACCAGAAGCATAAGCCAAGTGAAATAAATGTTTTACGCGCATCGAATCTTTAGCTCGTAAAGTTTTCCAGCATATGTAAAATGAATGACTAATAAACTCTCGAAATGTAACGATAAATTAACTGTAGTGCAGGGACTAACATATTTAGGAACCGGTAAGGTTTCATTTTGAAGGAAATAAGATTGACTTGAATTTATTTGACTTTGAAGGGGAATCGTTTTAAGGATTCATTGCTTGAAATATAACGGATTCAAGGTCAAAGTCCTCCTTTTTATCATGGGCAAACGATGTTTTGTGAATGATTTAAAAATATACCTGTATTTGTTATCAAGTTAAAAGGAAAATTTTATTTTCAGATATTAGTTATCAAATATCTGTAAAATGGTGATTTCGTATACGATTTTAAATTGTAAACATATTTTATCAAATTTTGAAAATTACATTTTTATGATTATGACTGGGTGATCTAAAAGTCAGGAAAAAAAACCAACTTGGATTGCCAATTAATAATTTGAAAAATATTTCTTATGAAAATTGTTGCTTCGCTTTTTCGTTATAACAGTAAAAAGCTGGATAATAATTCATTTTTTTTTATAATTAGAGTTAATTAATTAAGTCTACTTAAAAATGTAAGCAATTTTGGCTCATCGGTTATATTCTATGCGTGCGGTCTGTGTCATACTGTATGCTAGGGATGGGAAATCTTACCCGTTTAAACCGAAAACCGTTTTTTTGTTTCGGTTAACCGGTTTTTTTTGTTATTTTTTTGCCTCGGTTTAAACCGTTTATTTCTTTTAAATCCAAACCCGGGGGAAAAAAACCCGCCAAAATCAGCTATCAAAAGATAGACCCTGTTTATGTTCGAGTTATGAAGTTTCGAATTTCATCATCTTAGGCCAATAAACGGCCACCGCTTCCTCGAGGTGGACATTGAGATGGTGTAAAATAGTCATAGTCAAGCTTTCATAACTCGGTTAGTTTTGGTCACAGAAGAGTGGAACATTTTGTTTAAAATTTCAGTGTGCCAAAAATATTTTAATAAATATGATTAATAGGAGCGAGGGACTGTATAAAAATTTAGACATAGTCTTTTTATTATTATGCATATAGACGCAAACTACACAAAATACGATTATTTACGTCTGTACTCTCTAATTTCTTTTTTTATTTGTCGACAATACTTAATAAAATTATTAAAATTTTGTCTACAATACTTACTTATTGTATTAATTACTCATAGAATACCTATTACTTATTGTATTAATTACTCATAGAATACCTATTACTTATTGTATTAATTACTTATTTATAATCATTATTTATTACATTTATTGATTATTGTATTAATACTTATTTATTGTATATTATTATTAATAAACCTTTCTGTCCACAAATGTTGCTTTTTTTAAAAAAAACTCTAAACCGGTTTTTTCAAAAACCGGTTATTTTGAACCTTCTGTCAGGTTAAATCGGAGGTGAAAAAAAAACGGTTTTGCTTTTGAAATAACCACCTTCCCTACTGTATACTATTTAGCTACATGTTTGGGTAGCATGCGTAGTTTGTTATATAAGTGTAAAGTCCCATGGATTGACTTCATTATCTCAGTTAAAGTTCGATTGTTTTAAAACAGAACTTTCATATTGTGAAGTAGAAATCTTTATTTCAGCTTTCCATCAAGTGAAAATAACTTCAATCGATCAATATTTGACTATTTTAGGACAGAAATTAAAAATTAAAAATGATGACCAGAGCACCAAAGACTTGAGGAAAGTAGATTTTTTTAGGCCGAAAGGTTTCTCGATTCGTTCAAACGTTAGTATCAGAGTCGAAAGGCTCTCAGCAAAGAAATTATAATTAATTGCCTTTCCTATATTAATTATTAGTTAGTCTTCAGAAAATGAAATCAATCTTCCAAGCGCGTCATTCAATTTGCGTTTTTTTCGTGGGACTCCAGCATGTGTTCTGAATTGCGATTGTAAAAGTCAGTGAGCGATGATGAATGCAGAATAAATGAGGGAATTGCAACGCTGGAAAGTTATTTGTAACGTCTCGGTGAATTTCTTTTAGCTTTGGAGCCCCGAAATTTGTTTATTACTAAGCAAAGTAAAAATACAAGTTAACATTTTCATATGAGTTTAAGAGAAACAAGAAGCAGATCTGCTCGATAATATACATTTAAGTGCGAGAAATGTTTGAAATATCTATGGATACATAAACATACAGTAAAACTTCGATGAACCGTCACTCGTTTAATCGCCATCCACTAAAAAATCTAATCCATCATTTCTGCATATTGCTACTCTTATATTGATCATTTTGTAAAATTAAATACGATATGGATGCACCATTCAGTTTTAAAGGATTTTATTTTCATCTTCGTCCCAAACCAGCAGTGAAATCACGTTTCCAGTTATTAAGTCATCCACTAAAAAAATCTTAACTACCATATTTCTGGTATGTACTCTCTATATTGATCAGTTTTGTAAATAACAATGTGCACATGATCATTCAGTTTAAAGGTTTTATTTTCTTTCGTCCCAAACCAGCAGTGATCACGCTTTTTATCTGTCATCCACTAAAAAAATCAATCATCATTTCTGTATATTGGTACTCTCATATTGATTTTGTAAAATTAAATACAATGTATTTCAGTTTTAAAGGATTTTTATTTTCATCTTTTCCCAAACCAGCAGTGAAATAACGTTCTGTTATCCGTCATCCACTAAAAAAAATCTAATCCATCATTTCTGTATATTGCTATTGTATCATTTTGTAAAACTAAATACAATATGGATGCATTATTCAGTTTTAAAGGATTTTATTTTCATTTTCGTCCCAAACCAGCAGTGAAATCACGTTTCTGTTATCCGTCATCCACTAAAAAATCTAATCCATAATTTCTATTTTATTTCTCCTTATTGATCATTTTGTAAATTAAATCAATGTATGATTAGTTTTAAAGGATTTTATTTTCATCTTCGTCCCAAACCAGCAGTGAAATAGCGTTTCCCGATCAAAAAAAATCTAATCATCATTTCTGTATATTGCTACCTCATATTGATCATTTTGTAAAATTAAATACAATATGGATGCTATTATTCAGTTTTAAAGCTGTTTTCATTTCATTGCCAAACCAGCAGTGAAATCACTTCTGTTATCCTCATCCACTAAAAAAATCTAATCCATCATTTCTGTACTATTTATATATGATCATTTTGTAAAATTAAATACAATATGGATGTATTATTCAGTTTAAAGGATTTTATTTTTCATCTCGTCCCAACACAGCAGAGTGAAATAGCGTTTCTGTATCGTCATCCACTAAAAAAATCAACCATCATTTCTGCATATTTACTCTCCATATTGATCATTTTGTAAAACTAAATACAATATGGATGTATTATTCAGTTTTAAAGGATTTTATTTTCATCTTCGTCCCAAACCAGCAGGTGAATCGTTTCTGTTTCTTCATCCACATAAAAAATCTACATCCATCATTTCTGTATACTTGACTATTTTGTAAAATTAAATACAATATGATCATTTTCAGTTTTAAAAGATTTATTTTCATCTTCGTCCCAAAACCAGCAGTGAAAGCGTTTCTGGTATCATCCACATAAAAAAATCTAATCATCATTTCTTAGCTTATATTGCTACTCTATATTGATCATTTTGTAAAACTAAATACAATATGGATGTATTATTCATTTAAAGGATTTTATTTTTTCTTCCCCAAACCAGCAGTGAAATAGCGTTTCTGTTATCCGTCATCCACTAAAAAATCTAATCCATAATTTCTGCTATATTTGTCTCTCATTGATCATTTTGTAAAATTAAATACAATATGGATGTATTATTCAGTTTTAAAGGATTTCATTTTCATTTTCGTCCCAAACCAGCAGTGAAATAGCGTTTCTGTTATCCGTCATCCACCAAAAAAAAAATCAATCCATTTCTGATATTGTTCTCTACTTGTTAGTCATTTTGTAAAACTAAATACAATATGGATGTATTATTCAGTTTTAAAGGATTTTATTTTCATCTTCGTCCCAAACCAGAGTGAAATACTTTTATTGTCATCTCCACTAAAAATCTAATCATCATTTCTGTATATTTCTCTCATATTGATCATTTTGTAAAATTAAATACAATATGATGTATTATTCAGTTTTAAAGATTTTATTTTCATCTTCGTCCCAAACCAGCAGTGAAATCACGTTTCTGTTATCCGTCATCCACTAAAAAAATCTAGTCCATCATTTCTGTATTTGCTACTCATTGATCATTTTGTAAAATTAAATACAATATGGATGCTTGTATTAGTTTAAAGGATTTCATTTTCATCTGTCCCAAACCAGCAGTGAAATCACGTTTCTGTTATCCGTCATCCACTAAAAAATCTAATCCATAATTTCTGCATATTGCTACTCTTATATTGATCATTTTGTAAAACTAAATACAATATGGATGTATTATTCAGTTTTAAAGGATTTTATTTTCATCTTTCCAAACCAGCAGTGAAATAGTTTCTGTTATCGTCATCCACTAAAAAAATCTAATTCTCTTGCTGTTGCTGCTCTCATATTGATCATTTTGTATAAATACAATATGGATGTATATTCAGTTTTAAAGGATTTTATTTTTATTTCCACCCAAACAGCAGTAAATAGTGTTTCTGTTATCCGTCATCAAAAATCTAATCACATCATTTCAGTATTTGCTATTCATATTGATCATTTTGTAAAACTAAATACAATATGGATGTATTATTCAGTTTTAAAGGATTTTATTTTCATCTTCAAAATTGTGAAATATGTTTTGTTATTCAGCTCCACTAAAAAAATCTAATCCATAATTTCTGCATATTGCTACTCTTATATTGATCATTTTGTAAAACTAAATACAATATGGATGTATTATTCAGTTTAAAGTATTTTATTTTCATTTCGTCCTAAGGTGAAATAGCGTTTCTGTTATCCTCATCCACTAAAAAATCATCCATCATTTCTGTATGCTTACTCTATTGTATCATTTTGTAAAATTAAATACAATATGAAGATGTTAGCTTTTTAAAGATTTATTTTCATCTTCAAACCAGCAGTGTAGAATAGCGTTCTGTTATCCGTCATCCACTAAAAAATCTAATCCATAATTTCTGCATATTGCTACTCTTATATTGATCATTTTGTAAAATTAAATACAATATGATGTATTGCAGTTTTAAGGATTTTTATTTTTTCATCTCTGTCCTCCCAAATCAGCAGTGAAATCACGTTTCGTTATCCGTCATCCACTAAAAATCTAATCCATCATTTCGTATATTGCTACCTCTTGATCATTTTGTAAAATTAAAACACATATGGTCATTATTCAGTTTTAAGAGATTTTATTTTCTTTCGTCCCAAACCAGCAGTGAAATCACGTTTCTGTATCCAGTCATCCACTAAAAATCTAATCCATCATTTCTGTATATTGCTTCTCTATTGATCATTTTTAAATACAATGGCATGTATTATTCAGTTTTAAAGGATTTTATTTTCATCTTCGTCCCAAACCAGCAGTGAAATCACGTTTCTGTTATCCGTCATCCACTAAAAAATCTAATCCATAATTTCTGCATATTGCTACTCTTATATTGATCATTTTGTAAAACTAAATACAATATGGATGTATTGTTATTCGATTTTAAAGGATTTTCATTTCTCTTCCCAAACCAGCAGTAATACGTTTCTGTTACTCATCCACTAAAAAATCTAATCATCATTTCATATTGCTACTCTTATATTGATCATTTTGTAAAACTAAATACAATATGGATGTATTATTCAGTTTTAAAGGATTTTATTTTCATCTTCGTCCCAAACCAGCAGTGAAATCACGTTTCTGTTATCCGTCATCCACCATAAAAATCTAATCCATCATTTCTGCATATTGCTACTCTTATATTGATCATTTTGTAAAATTAAATACAATATGGATGTATTATTCAGTTTTAAAGGATTTTATTTTCATCTTCGTCCCAAACCAGCAGTGAAATAACGTTTCTGTTATCCAGTCCACTAAAAATCTAATCCATCATTTCTGTATTTACTCCTATTGATCATTTTGTAAAACTAAATACAATATGGATGTATTATTCAGTTTTAAAGGATTTTATTTTCATCTTCGTCCCAAACCAGCAGTGAAATCACGTTTCTGTTATCCGTCATCCACTAAAAAATCTAATCCATAATTTCTGCATATTGCTACTCTTATATTGATTTTGTAAATACAATAAGATTGTGTATTCAGTTTTAAAGGATTTTATTTTCATCTTCGTCCCAAACCAGCAGTGAAATAGCGTTTCTGTTATCCGTCATCCACTAAAAATCTAATCCATATTTCTGCTATATTGCCTCTCTATTGATCATTTTGTAAAATAAATACAATATGGATGATTATTCAGTTTTAAAGGATTTTTTTCTCTTCGTCCCAAATACGAGTGAAATCATTTCTGCTATCCATCCCACTAAAAAATCTAATCCATAATTTCTGCATATTGCTACTCTTATATTGATCATTTTGTAAAACTAAATACAATATGGATGTATTATTCAGTTTTAAAGGATTTTATTTTCATCTTCGTCCCAAACCAGCAGTGAAATAGCGTTTCTGTTATCCGTCATCCACTAAAAAATCTAATCCATAATTTCTGCATATTGCTACTCTTATATTGATCATTTTGTAAAACTAAATACAATATGGATGTATTATTCATTTTAAAGTATTTTATTTTCATCTTCTCAAATCCCAAACCATAGCAGTGTGTTTGTTATTCTCATCATTCTAAAAAAATCTAATCCATCTTTCTGTATATTGCTACTCTTTATTGATCATTTTGTAAATTAAATACAATATGATGTATTATTCAGTTTAAAGGATTTTATTTTCATTTTCGTCCCAAACCAGCAGTGAAATAGCGTTTCTGTTATCCAAATCCTAAATCTAATCCATCAGTATATTTGCTACTCTCATATTGGATCATTTTGTAAAATTAAATCAAATATGGATGTATTATTCAGTTTTAAAGTTTATTTTCATCTTCGTCCCAAATCAGCAGTGAAATCACGTTTCTGATATCCTCATCCACCTAAAAATCTAATCCATCATTTCTGTATTGCTACTCTCCATATTGATCATTTTATAAAATTAAATCAATATGGATGTATTATTCAGTTTTAAAGGATTTTATTTTCATCTCGTCCCAAACCAGTGGTGTTTCTATTTATCAAATCACAGCGCTTAGTCAGGACAGTGGTCAGTCGAAGTTTTAATGTATCTAAAAACTTTTTTATTACAATAAATTTTAGAATTGATTCGTTGGAGTAAGAGAGTTCTGCTCCTGGACTTTCGGCCTATGCGATTTAGGACTACAAAACATAAATTTAAAAATAAAACGCAATTTCAAGTTATATTTTTATTCACAGTACTCACAATAAAATACATAGTGTGTATTTTTCACATTAAACACAATACTTATACGTACATTGATTGAATTTTTGTGTTTTATGTACAAATTTCATAACCCGTTCGAATGAAAAGAGTGTTGAAATATATTAATCCCACTTAGGAATATCAGTAGTTCGAAATTCGATGAGAACCTGTACTTTCATAACTATATGAATGTAATGACTGTTTTGCTAGTGTCTGAAAATTCTTTTAATAATCCATTTTGTGTGTTTATTATTATTATTATTTTAGTCAATACAGCTAATTTTATAAATTTAATTTATTTGCTTTTTACACTCGTGCCTTCGAGGTCTGTGGATAAAAAGTTTGAGTTACAAAGTAGGCAATTGATCCCTCACATAAATGGAGCTCTACAATTGTACAGAACGGATCAATTTTAAATGTTTCAAGGAATTTTTTCTATAATGCTTAGATATCGTTTTCTTTGGCTTTTCTTGGATTACAAATCGCATTTTCATTATCGATTCTTCCTTTTTTTATCATTGAGGAACGGCGGAATTCTGTTGATTTTCCGTAACAGAGAATTAATTTTAATTCAAAACAAGTAGTAGAATTTGTTTTTGAAGTATATTTCATAAAACATTAATTACATTTATCTTCAGAAAAATGTAATTAATGTTTTATGAAATACACTTTAAAGTAGGAAAAAAATAACTGCGTGTAAGTAAGAATAAGTATGTATAGTAAATATAAGCTGTATAGCAAATATAAAAGTATGTCATCAGCCCAATTTAGGAAACTAGTTTCCTAGGTTGGATAACTGGTTTCCCAAACAGGACCACCAAATTCCTTAAACACAATTAAAGCAAATATATTTTTTTAATTCTCAAATTCACACCAGCACACAATGTATGATCAAGTATGACATTTTATACACTCGAACTGTGTAATGAACTATGTAATGGAAATCTAATGAACTATGCAATGAACTATGTAATGGAAATCTAATGAACTATTCAATGAACTATGTAATGAACATGTAATGAACTATGTAATGAACTATGTAATGAACATGTAATGAACTATGTAATGAACATGTAATGAACTATGTAATGAACATGTAATGAACTATGTAATGAACATGTAATGAACTATGTAATTTTTTCATTAAAGAGAACTACCTTTTTAATGGTATGCACTATTATAAACAGATTTGAGGCATTCCAATTTGTGTTTCATTCTCCAGTGTACTGACAAATGTCTTTTTGTACTTTTTGGGAACAAAATTATTAGAAACAATTTCATTTACAGCTACAGGTTCATTGATGATCTTCTTATTCTAAATTCTGACAACTCAGATTTCATTATTAATTGTTATCCAAAAGAACTTAAACTAAATAAAACGAACCTAAATCAAAATATAGATACCTTTTCAGATATTAAAATTGAAATTTCCTTACAAAAAACCTTACCTGGTCTGTTTGACAAGAGAGATTATTTTAATTTTACTTGTAAAAATTTATGTGACTTTCATTCAAATCTAGATTCTAGGCTCTTTAGGAACGTAATTTTTAGTCAAGCTAACAGAATTAAAAGAATTTGCAATAACAGAAATGAATTTTTAGTAGCTGCCGGTAATTTTCTAAAAAGTCTCTACTGTAACTCTTTCCCGTACGATATTTACAGAGTTGAAGATTTTACTCCTGAAAGTAGTCTTAAATATAAATATTAATTTATATAATTGTTATAAAATTATAAAAAATTAGTGGTTGCTACTATATTTTCCAATAATTTCTTTTTATTTTACTGTTTCCTCTTATTTATTAAGGTATTAATTGAAACTGAAATTGTTTTTATCCTTAAAACTACTGTTGCTTGCACTTCCTATTTCTCTTTTTCTTTTCGAATAATAGAAGGCATCCCTCTTAGTTGGTTAAATCACGATTGCTAATTTAAGGCGGGATTATCTTTATTCTTTGTCTGTGAGTTGAATTTGGACATTTTAATTCTTTGCAAGATTGGAGTAAGTTTGAATTTTTCTTCTTTACTGATATTTTTATGAAAGCATTTTTGCCGGAAGGCTAATAAATTTTAAATCAACCTTGTTAGCGGTATTATGTTTGTTTTTTCTTTCTGAAAATTCTTTTGTTGTTTGTCTTGTGATTTGGGAAATTTCGGGCTATGAAGAGGCTTTGGTTAGACTTAGATCAAGCCTCTTACAGAAAATTTTCCCAATTTATTTGAATCCACTTCGAATTTAGCCTATAGCCCTTGAAAAAGTGGACTAGAATGGATTCCTTGTCTGTTATTTTATAAGAGTTAATTTCGTGGTTTTTACTTTCTTTGAAGTATCATTTTACACACTGTATCACTCCTTACTCTGTTTCCTCACAAATGGTACGAATCTTTAGTTTATTCTCTTTTGAACCAAAATTTAATGTCTTTAGTGTCCTTTTATTGTTTTTCATGCTTTGCCTTGTACCAGTTCCAATTTATGAGGAATACTAGTGGTGATAACTGCTTTTGGATCTTGAACAACAGGAATAGCTATTGATGTTTTTCAAGATAATAATCCCAATAATTTAAACAGTCCAATTTAGGTAACTGTTTTTGTCTAATGTAGGCAACTTTTGCACAACAATAACAAAAATATTGAGCACTGAGGTATAATAAAACATTTTTTAAAAAGCTGAAATTAGTTTCCTTTCATTTTTTGTAATTTACTTAATTTCATTTGAAATTAATCCATTTAAGCTTTATCGCAATCATTGTTAGAATGACTTTTCGGAATAAATTATTAGAAGTTTTAATTTATACATTTGATCAGTGTTGCCATCTTTTTTCGTATTTCCATTGAAATACATTTTACATGTTGATAGTAGCATTGAAAGCTCAATCATCAATTGTTGAAAGATGCGTATCAGGTTTACATTACGTCTTTAATGAATTATAAATATTTGCACTTTGTGATAATTGGAAATAAAGTACATGACACTATCTACTATAATTTTTAACAGATCAAAGGTTCGATTGTGAAAATCAACAACATTAAAGATCTTCAAAAATGACACAGTACATTTTTTTTGCAAACTGTCTCAGGCGTATCGTCCAGATAAAACAATTTTTCACAAATTAGCTGTTAAAAGGTATTTATTTCTGTGTAATTACTTTTTGTGTATGTCGATATCATGTCCCGTCCTAATTTTTCTACATTTCATTCACTATCTTTGATGATCAATTATCACCACAAAGTGAAACCATCCATAATTTTCCTAATAAATTAATCGAATAAACATCACTTAATTAGAACGAAAAGTTAATTGAATAACAAGACCCTTTTACATTAAATATAATAAGCCATCTAAACGAGGTCCAGAAGTGCTCAATTAAGGCACTTGATTCGGCACTTTCGGTTATTAATAGAGTCCTTTGAACTATTGCGATTCTTACTTTTTGCGGTTTATGTTTACTGCACAGCAATTACTTAATTATCTTTATTAAATGAATAGATAAAGGATAGGGTTACCCATTAGAATAATTATTATAGATACATTAAAGGATTTTCTAGGATATGTCTTCTGTTAAAAATGTTAGAAAGTAGAATTCACTTTTAATATTTTGTATTGTGACATGTTGCTGATTGTAGGGGTGATTCTGACTCTTTTCAAAAACACCAAAGCCTATTATCGAGTAATTATCCCATATATTTCCAAATAGCATAATGGACATACATATTTTCAAATCATTTTGAAGCAATTTTAAAAAGTATTATTTAATATCGAAAATATAATTTTTAAAAATTTTTTAAAAATCAATTTGTGTTCATCACTAACATCAACAAGTTCAACTTTCCTTTTTGTTTCTTAACATTTAAAAAAAATAATTGCTTAGTTTGATTTGCTCTAGGAAATGTTGAGTTTATATTTTTCTTTGCTGACAACTGAAAATACAGAATGCTTAGAAAAATATTTTAATGCACGCTTATTTAATCATTTTTCTCCATTAAAGTTTCAAATCAAAAATGAAAACCTAAAGTAAACAAGATAGAAGGAGCTGAAGATGAATGACTATTTACAGGTTCGCTGAATATAGAGAAATTTATCAAGCTGTCCAGCTATTCAATAAATCATTTTTACGAGGGTCAGTCAAAAAGTGAGTTGCACTGCTTGAGAAAACAAAACAGGATCGAAATTTCACAGTAATATTATATGTACACTAAAGTCCCATAGGAAAGCTGCTTTTCGGAGTAATTATATCCTTTATTAAAATATTTATCGAGACGTGGCACAATTTTTTTCCGCGCCTTCTACAGAGAATTGCTGTCCAATGTCCAGTAACCACTGTTGGGCTAGGCCCAAACTTTATGGAATTAAAGATGCCCGACAATAAGCCCACTCCCATCTGAATTATAAGTTCATTTGCGATTTCGTCTACTGTTACGCGTCTGTTTGCAACACAGAATGAGTTCAGAATGACTGAATCACAAGAAGGAGTTCGTTCACGTGAGCAACGATCTCAGCATTTGTCGAAGTTCTACTGTTACGCGTCTGTTTGCAACACAGAATGAGTTCAAAATGACAGAATCACAAGAAGGAGTTCAGAATGACAGGCTCACAAGAAGGAGTTCAGAATGACAGACTCACAAGAAGGAGCTCAGAATGACAGAATCACAAGAAGGATTTCATTCACGTGAGCAACGATCTCAGCATTTGTCGAAGTTGATGGTCTTCTTTCGCAGTAAGTGTCATCAACCTTGGTACTTTCGTTCTCGAACATGTTGCACCACTTTGCGATAGCTTGACGCAAAATTGCACAATTCCACCGCACAATTCCTGCAACTGCCGATAAATTTAAGTGCAGTTACACCTTTTTGCCCTCAAAAAATGAATCACTGTACGCATTTTCAATTTGGACCCCACCTGTAGCTGCCGAGACATATTCACAACCGACTAGCCAGCAAACTAAATTTGCCGTGTCGAGGCAGCCACGCCACGCGATGAGGATAAATTTCCTGCAGTGTTGCCACAAAGTTTCAAAAAAATATTCCTTTACCAAGATTTTTTACGAAGAAGTGAAACAAACGTTTTGACTGACCTACGTAAAATCTGTACTAATAATCTCTTGAGAGGGATCTTCTGACATTTAAATCTATTTGTTTTTGTTTCATGAGAATCCATTTCATTTTATAATATGAGCAGAATTTAGATTTTTTTTGTTCAAGGATATTTTATATTTCATCATAATTTCACGCATACAATTAAATGCGCTTTAAGATTAGATTCAAGGGAGCAAGTTAAAGCAGCTTTTTCAGGACTGGGTGCTTCGATTTTCTTCTTCTAGGTACATATCGCCACTGAAAGTGTAAAACGTCATACATGAAAAATTCTGTTTGGTTGAAATCCAGAAGTCGGTACTCCTTCATATCGCCAACTTAAGTTAAGCCGCCAATACCCAAAGCCAAGATAACTGCTAAGGTAAACAACGCAATAAAGCAATCATAGTTAAAGATTAACTGATTAAAGTTTAAAGGAATTTTCACTTCTATCAAAGAATTCATAGACTCTATGCGTTTTCGTACGTTCATAGGTTGTGTATGCTCTGTTTACCCTTTTTTCAAATACAGAAATTAGCAAGAGAAATTAAACTAAATTAAAGTGAAAATGCCAAAAAACAAAAACAAAAATAAAAAAGAAATTGAAAAGGTATAATCAAAAAACAAAAATTACAAATAGTATCAAGAACAAATAAAAAATACATTACTCTCTTCCACTTCAGGAGTTTCGGGTCACATCAGGGCCTTAATTTTTAGAGTGCTGTCACGCCCTTCACAGAAAAAAAATCCTGTTTGAATCTTTGCTTTGCGTGACTCTTGATAAAGTGCAAAGCCAGACTCCTCCATCTTGTTTTAGTTTTTCCCTTTGTTCTATTCTCTATTTACCATATCATGTTAGCAGCCATCTTGCATTTTGGGACTGGCGACTTGGCATCCGTTGGCGATATTGCTACAAAGATGTAATGTCGCTTTCCTGCCTCGCTTGTCTTATAGTTGGGGAGAGAGTTGTACAGGGGTAAGCATGGAGTGACGGGCAGCGGCCGTTCCGGGACTCCTGACCTTGGCGACAAACTTGGCGACTTGGCAAAAAATTTGGCGACCTTGGCGAAAAATAGATGATTCCAGAAAATGCGACCCTTTTCTCGATATCTCTATTAGGAAAGAATATATGAGAAAACTCCATGTGACGTCACGGCCTGTCGGAGAGAGTATATAAGGACCGCGTTTGGATCAGAGAGGGTGTGTTGATCCACAAGAACGGCTTGGGAGTTTCGACTGCAGTGCGAGCTAGAAGCCGATGAGCTGAGCGCTATTGAAAGTGCTGTCATTTTCGTTATTAGTGATTTGCTGAGTGTTTGTGTTGCTAAATCTCAAAGTGCTGAACTGTCATTACCTGTGAACTGTTGTCTGTTTACGTTGCTAATCTGTGCAAGATCTATTGTTTCCTATTGCCTGTGCGACGTGTTTTCCTGCACATTTGTGCATAAACCTTCGTTCTCCATTATCCTGCGTGTTGGACTGTTTACATCATACACCCACAGAAAGAGTTTTGTAACAATATAAAGAGCTACAGCCTTACAGATCTCAACCAAATGGAATTTTTGATATGCAACATTTTGCGTTTTCAGTGACAATATGCAGATTGGTTTCTTGATGTTAAGCCACCGTAACTGCCAGTTTAAGAGATGACTGTTTTAGTGCCATGTGAGACGAGCTTGTCTACGTTATGCATCTCTGAAGCTTTCCTGAGTAGTCTTCTGGTGATTTTAATTTTTATTTAATTAATAAAAAGATGCTCATTCGTAATATGAGGAGTCCACTTTATTCTATACATTATGGGATTTATATACAGTGTACCCGCTAAAGTCCGTTGTCACCCCAATAATTTCTGAACGGCAAGAGCTATATTCATAAAAGTGACTTGTAGGTATAGTAAAGTTGCCATGCGCTACGCAAGGAAACCGCTTAGTGTGCCACCTGGCGCCAAAATTCGGAGTTAGCGTTCTTATCTCAAAAATGGTACGAAATACGGGGAAAAAGTCAATTACAAAGTTGTTCAGCATCATTAATTTATTACACAAAAACATCTTGCGCACAAAAATGAAAACCACAAAACGCACATTTGTTTGATCGCGTGGAACAAAACTTCATTTGCCGTAAATGAGGCTCATCTATCTGTAATCTACTATACCTAGACCCCACTCTTATGACTATAGCTCTTGCCGTTCAGAAATAATTGGGGTGACAACGGACTTTAGCGGGCACACTGTATAAAAGTTTTCTGAATTCAGTTGGACACCTAACAATAATTACCAACAATGCAAAGCAACCGTGATAGCCGTGTTGCCAATAAAAATATTTCGCCTGTTTTTTACTATTCCGTTTATCACACACTTTTATTTAGTTTGATTTGTTTCCTGTCTGTAAAGATGATATTTTGTAATAGGTTTTTCAATCACTTCTCAATGTGATTAGAGTTTTGAAATTTTGCACAATTGTGAATTCTAGATGGCAGTATGCTATTTAAACATTTTCAGAACTTAGTTACAAGTCAATTGGCTAATTTAAGTAAATTTTGATTTCAAACGAGTGGCGCCACCTGGTAATGAATATAAAAAAATATTGACTTCAAGATTCCATAATATTTATAATTATTATTTATAATAATGAATTATTAATAAAAAACTAAAAGGTACAAAATAATTAATATTAAAAAATTGCATAATTTTGGAATATTATAAAAGTTTGTTTTCCATAAACTGTTTTTATTAAATTATTTTGTCGCGAACTTTTATACTCTACTTAATACAGTTGCTTTAGGAAAGTAGTATAGTTTGAAACTTATTTCAACAGTTCGATTCTATCCAAAATGAATTATAATCAAAGATTAAAAGGTAGCCAATGATTAATATAAAAAATGGCATAATTTTAGAACACTATTAAAAGTTTGTTTTTAAAAACAGTTTTTATTAAATTAATTTGTCGCACTATTTATTCGAAAGTTATGACATAATAATAATTTATAAACCCTCTTCATATAATTAATAACATGCTTTAGGAATGTAGCATAGTTTGAAGCTGATTGTAATAATTCGATTCTGTCCAAAATGACATGATCTTCTTTTTGAAAAGGCACAGTAATTACATCTAAATTAATCGACATACTGTGATAAACGTGTCGATATTAGTGACAACACTGATGAAATATTAGATAAGTTTCGAAACTAGTTATCGAGATAACATCCATTCATCTACTGACCACGGATAATAAAGAGAACTCATAAAAGTATTGGATATAATAATATAGGATAATAATTAAAACTCATCACTTTGTAAGAGATAAAGAATTTAGTTTTGAATGCTGAAGTTACCACACATTCTCATATATTAATATGAAGATATTGCGGACAAGGAAAAGGTGGAAAATTTATAAAATTCACGGAAGAAAAACAGATTTAATTTTAGAAAAGAGTTAAAAATAAGACAGAACTTCTTGTAAAGCGGTAATATAATGGCTTGATTTAATCAATTTAGTTCATAATTGATTAAATATTGTTTGGTAAAAATTGTTCATTTTTTCAGGATAAAAATATGTAGAAATATCCATTCGTTTTCGATATTGCAATCTCAACTATGATAAAAATAATAAAAGTGGTGACACGAATGTATTGTTGAGAATTTCATCTAACATTTTGTGTAAGGTTTTCAACAAGTAGATTCAAATATGAAAAATATTTAATAATTATAATAACAACTATTGCAAATAAATTTTCTAGACGCATTATCTCTTTGTCCTCTGAAGACAAGAAATTTTCATTAATTTCTCAATTGGAAATTTTTAATTCATTCTATATAGATTCGTGTTTAGTTTAGTTATAGTAACGTCCCGGCTTGAAGCAACAGGAAGGCTATATTGGGACGGACCTCGTAATTTTGAACCTCGGTGAGATGACAAGAGCGGCGCCAGAGCTGGCATCCCCTGTCCAAGCTTCCTCGCAGCGCCAGCGGTAGGGCGTTTGGCCACTGCTTATGGTTTAGCTTGCAACAGGCTCCATACACGTCGGATCGGGTTTGGAACATGTAGCCCTCCTACCCCGAAGCCGAGGCCTTACCACTAGCCCACCGAAGTCGCCATACAGTCTCGAGGACATTTTCATACATAGGGTGAATTTTTAGCAGTCGCAATTATTTATTTTTTAGATACACAACATACATACATGGTTCTAAATTATTTATTTTTGTTATGAAGTTCTAATTATTTATTTTGTTATTAAGTTCTAATTATTTATTTTGTTATTAAGTTCTAATTATTTATTTTTGTTATTAAGTTCTAATTATTTATTTTTGTTATTAAGTTCGAATTATTTATTTTTGTTATTAAGTTCTAATTATTTATTTTGTTATTAAGTTATAATTATTTATTTTTGTTATTTAGTTCTAATTATTTATTTTTGTTATTAAGTTCTAATTATTTATTTTTTTATCACAGCATACATACAAGGTTCTAAATTTTACATGCCTTCGACGTGGCAACTAGAGTTGCATATTATGTATTCTCAGCGAAGTTGAAGCCTTTGGGTACCGATAGCACGTATGATCTCAAACAGAACCATATATTTGCCTGAAGAACGTCTTCAACTGTTCAGCAGAGAATCCCACGGACTAGTTCCTTCATCTTGGGGATAAGATCGAATCGACAGGTACTTAAATCCGAAGCCGGCTCAACCAGAGATGCCAGTTCTGCACCTTGGGATAACTCAAGAATAGTAGAGTTCAGATCCGTCTCCAGTAACCCGGGCAAAGTGTCCAAGTCCTCGTCACTTATCGGTGAATGACCAGACCGAGGCATATCCGACACATTTTTACGTCTCTTTCATAAGGCTCTTACGAGATCTTGCTATACTGCGACCTCTGGTAAAATCAGTTTTTAAACATCTGTTCTGCTCTTGTCTCGGAAGCATTGTGACTGTATTCCGCGACCGCTCATTCAAATTCCTTCACTGCTGTTATCTCGAGGAGAACATATATTGCCTCAAGAACGTCTTCAATGTGCGTGGACAATGTTGAAGAAAACAATCGATTGCCTGTGTGAAGAACTTCTTCAATGTACGAATCCCAAGGGGTGGTTCCTTCTGCTCTGCTCTTAATTTGGAAGCTTTGTGACTGTATTCCGCGACCGTCACAATTGCTTTGCTCCTGTTATCTCAAAGAGAACAATATATTACCTGAATAACGTCTTCAACTGTTCAGAAGTGAATCCCACGGGGTGGTTCCTTCATCTTGGGGATTAGTCCGAAGCCACAGGGACTTAACCCCGAAGGGACTCAGTCCAAGGCGCCAGTTCTGTATCTTGGGTTAACTCAAGAATCGTGGAGTTCCTATCCTTCTTCAATAACCCTGACACAGTCTCCAAGTCCTGGTCACTTAGCGGTGAATGTCCAGACCGAGATATCTGACAAATTTTCACGTCCTTCTCTCGTAAGACTGTTCCGAAATCTTGCTACATTGCGACCTCTGGCGCTTTCAGTTTTTAAACATCTGCTCTGCTCTTGCTTTGGAATCATTGTGACTGTATTTCGCGACAGTTCGTTCACAATTGCTCCATTCCTGTTATCGCCGCGCACGTTCACGGATGTGGAAGGGCGAGGAGGGTCCGATTTTTGGATCTATTCTGGTACTCCCGGTTGTGTTGGGAGACGTCACTTTTCCCGTTGTTAACGTGCGAAAAAGTGACGTCTTCCAACCCAACCGGGGGTACCAGATTATACCCGTTGGTCTGAGGAGCGTAAGCATTTAACTTACCTGTGGTATATACGACATTGCTTAGCTCCGTTTCACGGCATCGTAACAGCATTGTTGCTAATATTAAAAGTTCAACTCTTGTAAGTTCACTTTGATGTTTCACTTTATACCAGCATAGGTTATAAACAGCAACTCGTTTCGTGACAGTTGGTTATTGGATTTGTAGTACACCTATTTGTAAGAGTTGAATCTAAATAGATATTAAAATTAGCCTGAAGTTGGAGGGTTTAAATATTACCTAAACGATAATCGATATACAATTTGGTAGCTTAAATTATAAGACTTGAAAAACACATTGATATAAATAATTTTAAATCAATACTCATAAATAAGAGCATTCAATTTAAAGGTAAACTTTATTCGATTTAGATTTTAAGAATTTTTACTTCAATTAAATTTTTGCCGCGAGAGGTTTGAACAGCAAAATTGATCTCATTTCATTAAAATAGTTGAAAAAATCAATTAAATCTGCAAAAGCATTGTTTTTATTTCATTAAGTGGAATTTGATTTAACCATTTCAAGAAAACAAATAAAATTTTAAGGCTTTTTAACTAAAGAAAAAGAAATGATAATAAAGTTGCTGAAAGAATTATGTGAGATTGTTGACTTAATCGGAACAAAGAAAAGAACCTTCCCATTTAAAAATAAATTATAATAAGGAATTTGATATATTAGATTCTTTCGAAAGAAATATTAATCGTTTTTATTAATTTATTAAAAGTACTGAATTGCTGCGACATTAATATTTTTTGCTTAAATATATTTTTCTTTCTTCTTTGATAAATTATTTCTTTTAGAAAGAATCCAGCACATTACAAATAAAAAAAGTGCAAAGTTAATCTTTAAGAATTTGTGATTAATTCCATGTAAAATTTCTGCATTGTTTTTATTCTATAATTAAAATATTTCTTAAAATCAGCATTAATATTGTTTATTCTGTGCTTAATATAAAGATGATTTATTCCTATTTAATAATGTTTAATAAGTTCTTAATTCATTATTTGTTTTTCGTATATGAACATTTCTTATGTTTCAAGTAAACTCCATTTATTCTACAAGAAATGAAATTTAATAAAATCTGCACTTAAAATTATTTGTTCCATTCTCATAATGAATTAATAATAAAATAATGCTCATGATTAAAAACAAACTGGAGTATTCTATATTCTAGACATTTTTGTATACATTTTGTGACCGTAAACAAATTGTAGAAAACTGCGGATATATTTATCCGTGAGAGTATTCAATAACAAAATCTATATAAACATGTAATCCACTTTCTATCCTTTTTCTCCTCATACACATGCATGCTTTTCTCTTTACTTTGGTAAATTTTATAAACATTCTTATCTTTTTATGCTATATCTAATAAAAGTTAATTTGTGTCATACAGAGGATTGCATTATAGATGTATACAGAGTAAGATAAAAAGTATTAATTAGTATAGTTGCGACGGTACACTTTTAGTTTAGTGTTGCTATATCAACTTCTAGTTTTGTAGCAACACGAGGGCTTTTTTGGGGTGGTCGTCGGCCGTGGTCAGATGGCAAGGAAGACATCCAAGCGACAATCTCCTTCTCTTAGAACTTCCACGCCGCACCATCGGGATGAAATTTGAATTTTGACGTCAGATTTAATATGAAACAGACCCGCATACAACGTGGATCTTCTGTTGAACCGGATTCCGAAACTGAAAACCTTCAGTCCGAAGTTGAGACTTTATTACCAGGCAACTCCGGCCCGAAACCAGAATACCCGAAGCAAGACTTGACATTGATTCGTATTGTGGAACACATTAAAATCTTTTACGGTTTTCACTCTGTTAAAAGTAAATGTCGAGCTAGCGTTAATTCTCCGCTGATCCTTCTATGTCCAAGTGAGAAGCCGGTGCCTGGAGTGAAATTTATTTAGAGAGTTCAGCGTATGCCCGATACCTCCTTTTAATGCTTGCTCAATACAATGCATATCATTCCATAATGTAAATGCGCAGGGTTTTTTTTATGAGATGTATTTTTATCTTTTTTTTTATAAAATGTATTTTTTAATAAACTGTATTTTTTCTTTTTTTTTTTATATAAAATGTATTTTTTTCTTTTTTTATAAA
>BGPR01001406.1:111344-150837 GCA_013235015.1 Araneus ventricosus
TGTGATGTTTTCTTATTTATAAAATGTATTTTTTCTTTCTTTTATAAAATGTATCTTTTTTATATAAATGTCATTTTCTTCTTTTTTTAATAAAATGTTTTCTTTTTCTTTTTTTTATAAATGATTATTTTTCTTTTTTATATAAAGTGTTTTTTTTATAAGTGTATATTTCTTTTCTTTTTTTTTATATAAAATGTCATTTTTATTTATATTTCTTTTATATAAAATGTAGTTCTTTTATAAATGTATTTTTTATTAAAAGTATTTTATTTCTTTTCTTTTTTATAAATGGATCCTTTTAAAATGTATTTTTTTGTCTTGCTTTATTTCAATAGTTTCGACGCATACCGACAGGGAGCCGCCCCGAATAGCTCGAGGTTCAGGGTTATGTTATGTATAATGTAAATGCGCGGATCTTATATTTTATAGTTTTCTTTTCAGAGATTTTAGTAACCTTCATATATGTTTGTATCATGGTATATCCTTAATCTTCCAGGCTTTAACTTCCGGCTAACTCTGAAGAAACGTTCCATTGGTCCTTCTTTATGATCCGAAGACGTCCAGAGAGAGCTGAATCGAGAGGTTATCCAGTACTGTTCGTCCCTTTAATGCTCGTCCAATTGTGTAAAATCATTAAAATCAGCATGCGTATGTAAACTATCTGCAGGCTTCCTTCTTTATGTATTTAACTTTAGTGCCTTCGCGACAGCTTGTTCTGATGAATATACTCAATTAAATCTCTTATGTATAATTTGATATCTTTGATTCTCTTCACAAAGTATTTAATTTCATTGTATAGACATTTAACCCATGTTCTTTCAGTAGCCTGCACCCTTCTGAGTTCGAGGCAGGTCATAGAGTCACCGGATGCTCACTAGGGTACGAGTGTCATGAGGGCAGTCTGTATCCTCAGGCCTGGGTATCAGTCAAGGGCCTTTGCTACTCTCCTGGCTTCGGAGTTCGAGGGTACAGTCATGGCCTGCACCGAGTTCGGCTTCTCAGTGGCACCCTCCTGGCTCGAGTTCTGAGGGCCATGGATGGTCAAGTAAGTGGCCTTGCATCCTGGCTTCGGAGTTCGGAGGGCATCATGGTCAGTCAACCCCGTGGCTCTGTATTCGGGTACAGGCCATCGGCCACGCTTCGGATGAGGGATACAGTGGTCTATAAGTAGCCGGACCTACTGTCCCTTCATGAACGTTCCTAATGTGTCATGACAGCTGTCTTGGCCATGTAACATCCAATTGCCGCTGGCAAATCAACTTCACTCTCTTATCGCCTTTTTACAAAAATATGCAGATTTGATTAACATTTAAAATGGTGCAGCACTACGTCCAGCTGATTAGCTGGATGAAAAATATTTGGGATTATAAGATACATCAGTAGCCTTAGCTTTCAACATTGAAGAGAAACACGCAAAAAATATTTGTTTACACAATGAAAA
Organism: Araneus ventricosus; assembly: GCA_013235015.1. Classification (NCBI taxonomy): domain Eukaryota; kingdom Metazoa; phylum Arthropoda; class Arachnida; order Araneae; family Araneidae; genus Araneus; species Araneus ventricosus. Next base: position 112,786 of record BGPR01001406.1, read on the forward strand.
CGGGTTGATTGCATTACAACAATGAAAAGCATTGTATAATTGCTAAAATTTTTAATAAAAATTGTATAAGAATAAAACATTGGCGAACTAGTAATGATAGCATTGAAAAGATACTTTAAAATGTTTAGATGGTATAAAAAGAACTTTGTGTCTGTAATATTTTTGATAGTAAGTTGAGGATAAATGCCAAAATTCTTGCTTAATTTTTAATTAATATACCCAATTTATTTAAAATTCTTAAAAGGTTCGAGGTATCCATCTCCTCCAGGGAAGTTTGTAAGTTTGTTGTTTAGTCTACGGTCTTGTCCTGTAGGAGTCGCCACCCAGACACACACACATTATCTTTTTATTAGTTAGTAGAAGACTGTAAATAATAGTAGCTATTACGCCATGAGGTATTAAATTATTGCTATAAAGATATAGTATACTAAAAATTCTATTCTAGTTTGCTTCCTTATTCGATATTTTTAATGTAATGAGGCTATACACACGCGATTCTTAGTGAAAGCTGGAATTGGCATTAATCTCTACTGTTTATATGTTTGTGCTTTTCCACACTTACCTGCTTTACAAGAATTTTACCAGCAAACTTTTAAAAATAGTTGATCTATGCAAGAAGAAAAAATTGAATTCGACGCTTTAGTAGTTGGACGTACATAATACAAATGTGTGAACGGAAACGAAAAATATAAAGTAAAAACAAGTGAAATTTCTATGAACTTGCGGAAACGCATGATTATAAAAAGTTCACTTAAGCAAGGATCTATAAATAATCGCACCTTTCCGATTTTGCCATGTTTTAAGTGAGGATTATTGTGTTTTATTTCGGAGGAGAAGATCTCTCTGAAGATTTAAACCTCGATTTTCCATGATTCAAATGTGAATTCTTTTGTGTCGTTCGATTGCCGAAAAATAAAAATTATGATTCCTCAAAGATCAATTTTTCTTTCGATAGAATATATTCTACGATCTTTTGACGTTTATGAACATAAATTTTAAATTGGATTCTAATGATTTGGTCTTTATTGGTACAATCAGTACTTGAAATGAGGTGCGTTTAGAAGTATTATTACCCATTTTCAGATGAATCAAATATAAAATTTCTATAAAAATAGTATTTATATATTATAAAACTCTCATGTAATAGCAATAGTTATATTTTTGTAAGGAAGAAATTTAGCTATTCCCGCTTTTAATTTAATATTTTCATGTATCTAAGCTTTGAAGTGTAGTGAAAAGGGAATTCTTGGACCTCTCAAAAGCCGACGTTGTCACATCGGGGTTTGAAAAGATATATGTCTAGTCTTCAGACTCTCAGTTAACTCTCTGACTCCTAGCTTCGTCCGGCCATGATTAACCAGTGGAGCATCTCGGCAGTTTCTTTCATAACTAGTGGGGAGATTGGTTGCTCTAGGAGTGGGGGACAGTGGCAAATGGTCACAATGTGGGTACAGAGATAAGATGAAAGCGCCTCCATTCACATCTTCCACCCCTGGTAGGTGAGAGAAAGGGGAGGAGGAGCAATTATTTCACCCAATACCGATTAGAACAAACTTCTGTATACAACCGTACTGATTTTGGAGAACCCTCGGTCGAGGTTAAAAATCACGAGGGAGAAGTATTAAATGCAAAGAGATTACGGAAAAGATAACAAAAAAGAAAAAGAAGAGCGATCCAATTAGAAAACCGACGAGATGATTACTTAATAATATACAAAGAAATTTAGTAAGACTGGATTCTGAAAGGTCACAGAAAGTTCAGATTTCAAAATGTCATATCCGTCGAAAGGTCCAAAAGAATGGAAAACAGTAATCCTTTGCAAATGAAATAACGGCATTTAGTCTCATTGAGTTCTATAGGTACACGTAAGGTGACGTACTATGCACTAAAATGGCGCTGGAAATTATTATTATGGTAAGGGTTTTTTCATCTGTTCGGAATGTTTTAGAATAGTTCATATTATGCATCAATTTATAAGAATAAAAAATAAATATAAATATTTTTTTTGTTCTGCAAATACATTTTCCAATTTACTGGATATTATTTTCTCACGGAATAAAATTATGAAACAATGTTTATCTACCAACCTGATGTTCTACATTTTCTGAAGGAACTTTGTTATCTTTGAAGAGTATTCCAAGAAATGTTCTCTATCGTAGCAACGTTGGATGCGATTTGTCTCAAATTGTCTTCTCCTCTGAATGTATGAAAACGCAGAGTTCTGAGTTTTTTCTTATTTTTTTTATTTATAAATAAACCAGCTTCTACGCAATATTAAAATCAAACCTGATGAAGGTTACCTTTAACGATATAAACCAATCATATACAGTTGAGAGTGCTCATAGAAACGTATCATCTGTAAACCTATTTTTGATGCTAAAAACCAAATATATTTAGGTAAAAAGTGCCAAACCATTTAGTAAACATTGTTTTAAAAGTTAGAGATAGTCTTAACACCATATCTATCTTTACATACGTGATAAATTATTTTTCCGAGTAGCCTAAAGTTTCTTCTTTTTAAAAATAAAAGTCTTTGATTGGTTTTAAATCTGCCCTTTTGACAATCTACCAGCCTGAAAAAAAGAGACATTAGCTGAAGCACTAGTAAAGTGAGTGTGTTCAGATCAACGGCCTTACTAACTACCTTTCCCTTTCGCTTTATGCCATCCATATATTTAGTAAGCATAAGCTTGAGTCTATTTTGCTTTTAACATGTGTAGAGAAATATAAAAACCTCATTTATATCAGTCTTTTAAATTCATCTAAGAATACGGTCCTTATCAATCATCTACACGCTAAAAAATCTTTTCCGACAATTCTGAATTTTTTTCTAACCTTGATGATTATTTTCTAATTGGACATAGGTGTAAAATAATAATTAACTTATTATTTTACAGCGAATTTCAGCTTTTCGGTGAAGTAGCACTATATGCTTATTTCTTTTGTTGAGATTCAGGTGCTTTGTTTAGTATAGCGTAACTGAAATCAAAGGTTCTTTTTTTATATAAAATGTTTTTTTTTTTTATAAAATGTATTTTTTTTATTTATTTTTCTTTTTTTTATATAAAATGTATTTTTTAGTTATATTTCTTTTTTTATATAAAATGTATTTTTTTTATAAAATGTATTTTTTATTTCTTTTTTTTTTATAAAATGTATTTTTTTCTTTTTTTTTAAAATGTATTTTTTTTTGCTCTCGCTTTATTTCAATAAAGTTTCGCGCATAACCACCCAACCGACAGGGAGCCGCCCTGGCTCCGAGTTCGGGGGTATGCTATGGTGTTATGCTATGTTATGTAAATGCGCAGGATCCATATCAATATTTTCTCTTTTCAGCGAGTGATTTTAGTACTTCAAACAACATTGTTTTGTGTCATGGTACACTCCCTAATCTTTCAGGCTTTAACTTCCAAAAAAACAAAATCTGAAGAAACGTTCCTATTGGTCCTTTTATGACCAGGTGGAATGAAGACGTCGAGAGACGAGCTAGCATCGAGAGGTTATCCAAAGTACTGTTCGTCCTCTTAATGCTCGTCCAATTTGGTGTAAATCATAAAATCGTTATGCGTATGTGTAAAATCCATCTGCAGGCTTCCTTTCTCTATATATTTAATTTCTAGCCGCCTTCGGCGACCAGCTTGTTCGCCAGGAATATAATTTCAATTAAATCTCTTATGTATAATTTGATATTCTTGATTCTCTTCGCAAAGTAATTTTAAATTTCATTTGTTATAGACATTTTACCCATGTTCTTTCAGTAGCCTTGCACTCCTGGCTTCGAGTTCGAGGGTATACAGTGGTCATAAGTAGCCTTGCACCTGACCGTCCCTTCATGAACGTTCCTAATGGTGTCAAGCAGCTGTCTTTGTCATGTAACATCCAATTGCGCGCTGTCGGCATCAACTTCACTCTCTTATCGCTCTTACAAAATATGCATTTGATTTCAACATTAAAATGGTGCGGCACGTACGTCCGGTAGCATGTTAGCTGGATGAAAATATACTTATTAAAACATAGCATTAAGATATTACCTTAGCTTTCAACATTGGAAGAGAAACACGCAAATAAATATTTGTTTACACAATGAAAACGGGTTGACTTGCATTACAACAATGAAAAGCATTGTTGTAAATTATGCCAAAATTTTTTAAAAAATTTATTAAAATTAGAGAAAAAACCATGCGGCAACTTAAATGATAGCATTGAAAAGATAATTTTTAAAATGTTTAGATGGTATAAAAATAACTTTTGTGCTGTAATATTTTCGGATGTTATTGAGGATAAACGCAAAAATTTTTGCTTAATTTTTAATTAATTAAAATTCTATTTAAAATTTCTAAAAAGGGGCTCCGAGGTGCACATTCCCACCCTCCAAGGTAAGTTTGTTCCAAATTTCGTTGCTCTAGGTCTAGCGGTCTGTCCTGTAGATCGCCAACCCAGACACAAACACATTATCTTTTATTAGCAGTAGAAATATCTTGTAAATAATAGCATATTACGTCAAAGAGGTCTTAACACTATTGGCAATAAATAGATTGATATTACCAAAATTCTATTCTATTTTGTTGTCTTCATTTCGATATTTTTACTGTAATGAGTATACACACGCGACTTTAGAAAGCTGAATTCATTAATTCTACGGTTTTATGCAAGTTTCTGTTTTCCACACTTACCTGCTTTACAAGAATTTTTACCAGCAGAACTAAAAAGTGTTGATTAGAAAAGAGAAAAAATTGAATTCGCGCTTTAGTAAGTCATGAGCACATTAATAATAAACGTACTGGAACGGAAACGAAAAATATAAAGTAAAACAAGTTAGAAATTTCACGAACTTGCGGAAACTGGCGATTTATAAAAAGTTCATTTCAAGCAAGGATCATAAATAATCGCACCTTTTCCGATTTTCAAGGCTCATAAGTTTTGAAGTGAGGATTATTGTGTTTTACTTTCGGAGTGAGAAGATCTCTTCTGAAGATTTTAACCCTTTCCGATTTTCCATGATTCAAATGTGAATTCTTTTTTATGGTTCGATTGCTGAAAAATAAAAATTATGATTCCTCAAAGACTAATTTTCTTTCTTTCGAATAAATATATTCGACATTTTTGACGTTATATGAATGATAAATTTTTAAATGATCTTCATGATTTGGTTCTTATTGGAAAATTCAGTACTCTTCGAAATGAGGCTGCTTAGAAGTATTATTACCCATTTTCAGATGTAATAAATATTAAAATTTCTATAAAATAGTATTTTATGATTATAAAACTATCATGTAATACAGTATATATTTTTGTAAGGAAGAAATTAAATTTTTACAGCTTTTAATTTAATAATATTTTTTGTATCTAAGCTTTGAGAAGTTTATAAAAAAAAGGATTCTTGGACCCCCAAAACGCCGACGTTGTCACATCGGGGCTTTGAAAAGATATATGCTAGTCCTTAAAGCAATTCTCAGTTAACTCTCTGACTCCTAAGCCTTCCGTAACCGGCCATGCAACTTCTATACTAGTGGGGCGGATTTCGGCAGGTTTCTGTTCCAAAAGCGGGGAGAAGGCAGTGTGGCAAATGGTCATTTAGGGGCCCCTTGGGGTAGAGATAAGAGATGAAAGGCCTTCCATTCACATCTTCCACCCCCGTAGTGAGGAGAAAAGGGGGGAGGGGCGAATCTATTTCACCTACCGATTAGTAAATAAACCTCCGTACACAACTGTACTCAGATTTTGAGAACCCTCAGTGGTCAGAGGGTTAAAAAAATACGAGGCAGATAGAATATTAAATGCAAATAGATATAACGAAAGAAACAAAAAGAAAAGAAGAGTCCCGAATTCTAGAAACCGGATAGATGATTGACTAAATAATTATTACAAAGAAATTTGCGAAATCGGATTTCGAAAAGGTAAAGGAAAAGTCTAGATTTTAAAACAAGACCATATCCGTCGAAAGGTCCAAAAATGGAAACAAAATCTCTTTGTAAATGAAATAATTCATGGTTTAGTCTCATTGAGTCTATGCTAAGAGCAACACGTACAGTGACGTACTTGCATAAAATGGCGCTAAAATTATGTTATTATGTGGTAATTTCTTTAATGTCTTTGTGTTTAGAATATTCATATATATGCATTCAATTTAAAAGAAGTAATAAAATAAATATAAATATTTTTTGTTTGCAAATACATTTTCCAATGTTTCTCGGATATTATTTTCTCAACTGGAATAAAATTTAGAAAATAAGTTTTCTACCTATCAGTTTGATGTTCATACTTTTTTCTGAAGGGAACTTAGTTATTTTAAGAGTATTCCAATGAAATGTTCCGTATCAGCAATGTTGGATGCGATTTGTCTCAAATCTTCTTCTCTCTAAGTCACCGAAAAACGAGTCTGGATGTTTTTCATTTTTTTTATTTACGAAATAAATCCGCTTCTAAGCAATATTAAAAATCAAACCTTGATGAAGTGTTACCTTTTTATGATATAAACCAATCATATAACAGCCGCAGAGCAAGCCATAGAAACCACTATCTGTAGTAAACCCATTTTTGATGTAATAAAAACTAAATATATTAGGTAAAAGTGCCAAACCATTTAGTAAACTGTTTTTAAACAGATGTTTAGCTTAACTACCATATCTATCTTTACATAAATGTGATAAGTTATTTTTCCGAGTAGTCATAAAAATTTTTCTTTCTTTTAAAAATAAAAGTCTTTTTGATTTTATTTAAAATTGCCTTGCTTGACAATCAACAGCTGAAAAAGAGACATTTAGCGAAGTAATTTGTGATCAAAAGTGGTGGTTCAGTCCGCTTACTAACATCTTCCTTTTGCACGTTTCATCCATATTTAGAAGCATAAGTTGAGTCTATTTTGCTTCAACATGTAGAGAAATATTAAAAACCTCATTTATATCGCCTTTTTTAAAATTCATCTAAGAATACGGTCCGTTATCAATCATCTACAGCTTTAATGCAAAATCTTTTTCTGACAATTCTTGAATTTTTTCTAACCTTGACTGGATTATTTTTCAATGGCAATAAGGTAATAATAATTAACTTATTATTTTGAAGCGAATTTTCAGTTTTCGGTTGAAGTAGCACTATATGCTATTTCTTTGTTGGAGGTTGAGGTGTTTCATTAGTATGAACGATTGGAACATATTTCTTGGTCATCCAGTTAGATGCTTTCGGTTTGATTTCCTTGATTTAGTTTGCATTTGATTTGTCGCGTTATTCAATAATTTTTTGGAATGATTCGACTATTCACTCCAATAAACCACGTTGTCAACCAGTTTAAATTCAAAAACTGCATTTTTACCTTAAGATTCTTTCATCATACAATTTAAGAACCATCAGCACCGGTTTGGAGCTCCTTCACTTCGTGCATTGAACCTTAGTTGAATGATCCGATTCCTTTATCATACAATTTAAGAACTTCATGTCAGCACCGGTTTGGAGCTCCTTCACTTCGTGCATTGAACCTTAGTTGAATGATCCTCTTTTGTCATATTTTTAATTGTATCGACAAAATATCGATGCGCTGCTTGCAAATTTTTATCCGTTCATTTCGAAGAACCTGATTAATTCCTAATAAGAATAATAACACTTAAGTCGCAAATTTCATCTTTCAGTTTCTATTATAGCTCGTCAAAGCGATTATCTCCTAAACATTTTATAGTACTTCGATGGACAGGCATTGATGTAAATCATGTAAGAATCCACGGAGTACTTTTCATCATTCTCATAGATATAATTATTTAAATAATAATTTTTCAGGGTTCATTGCCGCACTCTGAATTTTGGAAATAGTTTAATAAATTCAATGCCCTTTAACCGGTATTCCCGTACGGTGTACGGGTTACCCAAACTTGGCACTAACTGTTTTGCCCGTAACAGCGTACATGAATCGATATTTTCTAATTTTCTTTCCCGGTTTTCCCGTATTTTTAATTCTCGTAACAACACTATCAATATTTTTCAACAGATGACTTGGTTTGTCCATATCACTGAAATGCTTTAAATCTGGGTCTTTCATTGAACAATTTTTCCCCGCCGAAGAACAGAAACGGGAATTTATGCAGCAAAAAAATGTCTGTATTGGCAACGCTTCTGGTTAAAAAAACAGTTAAGGGGTTAAGAGACTTCGAACGATCTTAATACCTTAAATGCGAATTAGAGAATTGCTCTTCTCTTTTGCTATGTACGTATATGTCACCTTTAAAGTGTATAATTCAGTTATTATATAGAATAACCGATCAAGTCAATTAAAGTGTAAAATAGATTAGTTATTTTATACTTTACCTAGTTATTCTGTGAAATAACTAGGTATTCTATAGAATAACTAATGCTAGACCGTTAAAGTGTAAAATAAACAATCTGACTTTAAAACAAGTCTGTTTTTATATAAATTACACACTGATTGCAAATCAGGTATAACCGGTACAAAATTAAAATCACTATAATGCTGTCACAAAACAATAATGTCGCTATCTTGCCATACTAGTCTTATAGCTGGGAAGAGAGATTTACAGGAATACGTATTGGAAGGAAGTCAACGACACTCGACCTTTGCGACAAACTTGACGACTTTGGCGACAGAATGAAGATTCCAGAATATACAGGAATTGTCTTGGTATCTCTATTAGGAACAAAGTTATTGACAAATTCTACTATAAACGCAGATTCCTGACATTCAATGAGCTGGCGAAGCTACTAAGTTCCGGCTCTCGCTGCTAGCGAGTGTTTTTAAAGTTAAAAAAAAATTTCTCCTGTGCCCATTTCAGATGCCGCAGGCATCGCGAGCACAATTTTTCCTGCTTCATTTGAGAAATTAAAAAAATACATATTCCTCATATTCAATGATATGGAGAAGCTACTATGTTCCGGTTCCCGCTACTAGCGAAGCCGTTTTCTTAAAGATTAAAAAAATTTCGGTGTCAACTTCAGATACTGAAAATACAAATAACCAATTTGACTAACAAACAGGCTGAATCTTGTCGGCTATTTAACACTTTAACGATGTGTGGACTGCAATTCTATAGAATAACTAGTTAAGGTAAAGTTACTAGGTAAGGTAAGTTAAGTAAAATAAAAGTTTATTTTACACTTTAACTGACTTGATCAGATATTTTATGGAATAACTAGGTATTCTATAGAATAACGGATTTCATACTTTAACGGTAACATATATATGTCATCCATCAAATGATGAAGATAACTTGAATACAATAATCACTCTATATCGAGTAGGCGTAATATACTCTTCACATCGGTAATGTTTGTTTTGTTACTTTTATGCGGAACGATTTTAAATTGAATATTTATCAAACAAAAATAACTTAATAATAACTAATAACTGGAATATTAATCTTTTGATAAATCTTACATGTACATACCGTACTCATTTCAACAATTGTAAGAAAAAAACTTATAATTTTTTTTCTAAAGGCAAAAAATACTATTGAAATCTCTACAAATAATAAAGAAGAATGTGTGTGTCTTGGTTCTCTACAGGTCAGACCGCTGGAGCTAGAGCTACGAAATTTGGCACAAACATACTTTGTTGGATGGGAATGTGCACCTCGAAGCCTTTTTTTGAAATTCTAATTAGAATTTTAATTAATTAAAAATTAAGCGAAATTTTGGAGCTTTTCATTAATAACTTTCGAAAATATTACAGCACAAAAATCATTCTTACATCATCTGAAAGTGCACAAAATTTCTGAAGAATTGATTTCAAAAATCTGAAGAACAAATCTTTCCAGTGATATCAATTAAGTTGCTACACAATGTTTTCTCGAATTTTAATAAATTTTTAAAAATATTTTTGGCATAATTTACAATACTTTTCATTGTTGCAACGCAACTCAAACCGTTCTCATTGTTTAAGCAAATATTAATTGAATATTTCTCTTTCATTGTTGTAATCTGAGATAATATCCTAATACATTTTGCTTTCATATTTTATTTTATCAAAAGTTTTGTGAAATATGTAAACCAAGCTCTCCGATATATTTCTTTGTTTATATTAAGAAATATATCCCTTAAGCTGAATGGTTATGTTTGCTATATATCATTCTTTTCTGAGCATGTTTTAATCCTGCTAACATGATGCTGGCCATAAAATGTGCTACGTCATTTTAAAGTTGAAAGCAAATGCATATTTTGCAAGAGGAATAAGAAAATGGAGATGGTGCCGACAACATGGAATTAGAGGTTACATGACATGGTCAGATATTTGACTCCATTAGGAATATTTATGTAGACAATGAAAAGAAGAAGTCCAAGGTCACTAATAGAACGTGGGTTAAATATCTACCAAAATTACGTTGTTAAGAAAACCATGAATATAAAATGATGCAAGATTCAATTGAAATCATATTCCTGGCGAACAAGCTGGTCGCCGAAGGCGACTAGTACTTAATAATAGATGTCAATAATTTGCATTTTTCACTTGTTTAAATCCTTTGAAACACTTTGTAGAATGAAACACTCATGTAATAGCCTTATTCAATTCCATTTTCGTATCTCGCAAAATAACAAAAAAAATCATTCGTTCCAATTCCATGGCAATTCGGAGAGTGCTGCCATTGTATGTACTAATAATAGTCATTCTTCTTTCCGAATTAAGTATACATTGTTTCTTGTTTTCTCTACAGGTATATTCCGACTTTACATTAACGAATTGTTTACTTCTCATTTATTTAAACCTATTCCTTCATTGTTCAGGTATCCTGTAAAGGACTCCCGCACTAAAACAGACATAAAACTATAGTAACTGGCGAGGACTTACAGCAGAGATCTAGGAAACTATTAGCTACACTATCTGATCAAAAGTATCCGGACACTTTCGGATTTTCACATTTTTTCGAATTTCTCCTGAAAGGCTAAACTGACTGCCCTTGAACTGCGACCATGTAAAGAATACGAGGTAGAGTCAATAAATTCCCGGAATGGTCGCCTACATTCATGCAGGTGTTCGTTGGAGGGGAAATATCTTTTTTGGAGGTTTGCAGCACTAATAAGAAAAACACACAGCCATCTGGAATTCATTTCCGGTACTGTCAGCGTTAGATGCAGATCATTTCTGACGAAGAGAATTTTTTATTCGTCGGATTTTGAAATGCCGTCTTTAGAGCACCGTGCAAACATCAAATTGCGCGTTTTGCTCGAGAAATCACCTTCTGAGACGCTCGAGATGCTGAAGAAAGCAAACGGAAACGATGGCATGAAAAAAACGGCTGTGTACGAGTGGCATAAGGGGAAAGCGGGTACGACGCAAAGTGATGTTGTAGGTTTTTTTCGATTACTATAGCGTTATTCACTACGAATTTATTCCTGAAGGCCGAACTGTCATTAAAGAACTTTACCTGGAGATCCTTAAACGACTACGAGTTGCAATCAGACGAAAACGACCTGAAAAATGGACAACAAACGATTGGTTTCTATTACACGACAATGCTCCACCACATCGCGCTCTGATTGTGAAAAAGTACCTTGCCAGGACACAGGGTTACCACTCTGGAACAACCTCCTTATTCTCCCGACCTAGCACCAACGGAGGTTTACCTGTTTCCACGGCTCAAAATGAAATTGAAGGGACACCGTTTTGTGGATTCAGATGAGGTGATCGAAAATGCGATGAAGCAACTGAAGGACCTCTCAAAAAATGGATTCCAGGAGTGTTTGAACAGTTATACGAACGCTGGAAGAAGTGTGTGGATGCAGGAGGAAAGTACTTTGAAGGACAATAAGGTAAAATTATTGTTCTAGTTTTTAATAATTTGTAATTGACCTATTCCGGGAACGTTTTGAATATGAAAGCTTATGACTTTTAGATATGAGAGAAATTGAAAAAACAATTCTGCACTGTACATTCTCTATAGGGAAAAATCTTAACAGAGTTCTTCAGACATTTCCACAATTTTCATTTCATCTGAAATTTTGTAGCCCCTAGGTTCTTCATCAATGGTTGCGTCCTCGCCCCAGACTCCATTTTCGAGAGAAATCGCAAAAAATTACTTCAATGTGCATTTTCTATGGAGAAAAGAATTACACTTAGTTCCCGACATCTACAATTGGACGGATTTAACTAATTTATTCCGCCACTTTGCAAGCATAGCTAACCAATCAGATGTCTGTAAGTTTAAAATAGTATTTTTGATCTCTGTGCTTTTTAATCAACATGGCGCCTTAAGAATATATGTAAATCCCTATTGTAGGGAATGAAACCTCATTTAAAGCGATATCGCACTTCATTTACGGTTCTGAAAACATTTATTCAGAAATTCGTGATAATCTTCTGAAAAATATTAGAACTCAAATGTGATTTTTTTTCAATTTATAGCCTTTTTCCGCTATTCTATGTGCAGTATTTAAAACCTAAAAAAGCCATGTTTGGAGCTAGTGTAGAGCACAGCTATAGTAAATTTGGAAGAAAAACAAATCATTAAGGGTTCGATTCTCTCAGAGTTTATCTTAGTTTTTTGCTTTCTTTGACTGATTTTGATTTCCATTGCGATTTACAGGGTGTCTCAAGAATGTGTACCCTGTTTAACGAGTTATAATTTTCCGATTTTTCTTTCTTTTGAGGGTGTTATTAATTAGAAACAAGGAGTGGACCAAGATTAACTTTTGGAAAAAAGAAAATTTATTCTAAAATGCTATTGGAAATATGAAAATGTAGCAGAAGTGCAAAGACAATATCGCAGGGAGTTTCAAAAGATCCACCAACGCAATTTAAACTTTATCGGATAAAATATAAGTTTGAAGCGAATGGAACTGTTCAGTATGTTCACTGACAACTTTCCGGAAGACAAAAAACATCAACGAGAACCACCAGCCAAGAAAGAATACTGGAAAGTTATCGCGAAACATCCAAAACATCTGCAGAACAAACAAATAGTGAGATTGGCATCAGCAAATCAAGTGTCCATCGCATTGCAAGACGTTTTCAATGAAAAAGTTGCATTCCAAAAATGGTACAAGCTATCAATGAAGCTGATCCGGATCGAAGAAAACATTTTTGAGAATGGTACCTTGAAAAATGTGAACAGGATGCACAGTTTTTGAGGAAGATTGTTTGCACCGATGAAGCTACGTTCAAATTAAATGGCACAAATAATCGACATAATTCCAGTTACTGGGCAATTACAAATCCACATGTTACCCCTGAATTAAGAGCCATAATTGAACAAGAATGCGTCGCAATACCAAATGAAATGTTTGTTGAAGTTTGTGAATCACAATACCCCACCGTTATCAGCAATGTATTGACCTGAATGTTAATAATTTTGAACATTTGCGGTAGGAGAAAAAGTTATGCGTCTTATTTAGCTTCTTTTGCAATTTAAATATTAATTATATGTAAATAAAAACTGAAATTATGATCATTTAAACGGTGTATACATTTTTTGAGACACCCTGTATAATCAGTTTTAAAGATATCGTGTTGATTTCTAGGGAAAAACGTGCAAAGGCTAAAATAATAAAACTAATTGACACAAATAGATTTCTAAGCTTTTGGAAGATATTTTCAAATCCTTCGACTTTAAACTTTTAGAAAAGCTTCCTAGAGAAATATTTTTATTAGCTCTGGTGTTTAACATAACACGAAATTACATTACGGAAATCCATGTATTTTAAAAATGAAGTGAATTTCATCGCCGTATTAAATTATTTGTTCAATCGAAATATAAGTTAGTTTGGTTTATTTTTCCTTTAGACTCAAATTCTTTCTCTGTGTTTGAGATTTTATAAGAAGACGTATTAGATTCGATGTAAAGAAATCTATGTTTTCTTGAAAGAAATATCGTTCTTCAGCCTGAAATTAACGAAGTTCGAATAAAATTTCTTCCAGTACCGTACACCAATTTAACAGAAAAAGCTATATTAGAGTTATGTTCTTTTTTTATCAACTGGAAAAGCAAAAATCGCTTCCATTCCTTGATAACGGAATTTTTGTTCCTACATCGATCATAGTCATAAATCAATGTTCACATTTTTTTAAAGATATTAACAGAAGTTGAACAAATTTTCAGTCCAAATATATTTTCCGTCATGAATCAGTTCTTTCCATTATACAAATACAACCAAGATAGTCTTCTCCGTAACAAAATCCTCCATGATGAAACGCAAGATAGCGAAACAAAACTCAATTCTTGCATTCGCTTCGCAAACAAACATGTTATTTCATTAAATTTCAATGTTTACAATTTATTTCTTTAGTTTTAGTTATACAGACTGTTAAGAAATTTAATTTTGGAAATTATGAGATAAATAAAGGTTCTAATTATAGTTTAAACAACTTAAATATGATATTACAACATATTTATTATAATTAAGTTACAATAATTTTGAATAATGCAATAAATAATTAAGTTAACAAAAATATTAAAAATAAAGGGAAATGCATTGTTAAGAAATTATAAGACCACTTGTCTAAAAACCCCCAAAAAGTATGAAAATTAATATGATATTGGTACTCTATTTTTCCTAATGACTTCAAACACTGTTTTTCCTTGAAATGACCAGGTTTCTAAGTTCAATTTCAGAAATATTGTGTCATTAGTTAATAAAGGCTACTTCCAGTTCGTTGGCAGATGAAAACTGTTTATTATTAGCATAAACTTTGCGACGTAATATTCCCCAAAGACTTTCCCTGGGGTTCAAGTCTGGACTTCCACTTGCCCATGGCAAAATGATAACTTTTTCTTTTTGAAACCCTTCTTGGGTGTGTTTAGATGTATGGAAAGAAGCATTGTCCTGCTGAAATATCAAGTTTGAACCACCTAATAATGGCCCAAACGGTCTAAAATGTCCTGATGTAATGTAAGAAGCATTGTCCTAATGTATGGCAAGAAGCATTGCCCTAATATATGGCAAGAAGCATTGTCCTAATGTATGGCAAGAAGCATTGTCCTGCTGAAATATCAAGTTTCACCACCTAATAATGGCCCAAACGGTATAAAATGATCATATAACATATCTTGATATTGTGCAGAGCCCATACATCCTGAAATTCGCTGCAAATCGTTCAATCCATCATGAGTACAGGGTCTCCAAACCATTACTGATCATCCTTCCATTTACCGTCTGAAGCATTCTTTTGGTTCTTAATCAAATCAATCAAACCAATGGCATTTCTAACCATCGGGACAGTCAAGGTAAAATTTATTTTCATTTGAAAATATAATTTGTTTCTAGTCATCGTACCATGAGGCGGCATTTTTAACCCATTTCAATCTCTCTTCTCTATGATGTTTCAATTACTTTGGTTTTTTCTTCATTTTCATAAAATTGTATTGGTTTTTGATTTAAGACTGTTCCAAATTGTTATATGTGAAGTTTTTCTTTACTGAAACGTTTCGAAATTTCACTAGTCGAAAGATCTTTTTTAGTTGAAAGTCGAAAAATTTGTTGATCGTCCCATGTTGAAAGATTCCTTTATCATCCAGATCGTTTTATTTTGTTTGAATCATTTTTTTCTAATTATGGCATTCTGAATTGCAGGTTTAGAACGCTTCATCAACCTAGATATTTCTTTTTCAGATTTACCAGTACACTTATAAAATAAAATCTTTCTCAATTCGCATTAAGATAATTCTTTACCCCGCGGCTTCTTCGAATAAATCGTAGATAACACAATCAAAACTCGCACCTTTGCCTTTCAGGCAGTACTTTCACTAAATACAAACACGTGTGTTTTATAATGATTCTGATGTGATGTTTAATATGCTGATTTTCTCAGGTGGTCTTATAATTTCTTAACAGATACCTTATTAAGTTTTTAGAAAAATGAGTATTATTAATAGAATTTAAGTTCATTTTTAAATTTAGAATTTGTACAGAAAGTGTTTCACGATCAATTTTAAATATATAAGCTGAAAATTTGCATATTACATTTTCTCTTCTTCAGAAATACAACAATTCGTAAGTAGTCTTGTAATTTCTTATCGCACTGTAAATTTAGAAACAGATATTGTATACGTCAGAAAACCTCATAGTAAAATTTTTATAAATGTCCACCGTGAGTTCGAATAAATCATTTGGAATTAAGTCTGTCTGTGGATGCAATGCCTAAAAGAAGGAACAAGCTACACGAATTAAATTTAGTATGTGTTCTTTATACCCAAATTTCACATCCAAGTCGAATATTATAGAAAATTCGTCACAGGAAAATCTGACTGTGTGAAGAAGAACACAATAGGCGAAAAACGCTTTATATTAAACTAGCTGATCCCACACAGAGCATCTGCGCTCCGTTACATGCACACAATGTAGTTTTAGCCAAATTGGCGCATTCTGGCTCCTGACGCTTCAGCTAGCCAAAAATACACCTCGCGCCAACGATCGCCAAGAAAAGATTTGAGCCAAGTTGGCGATTCAAAACTCCAGAAAAATTCGCCCAGACAAAACAGTGATGCGTGTATAACAGAAAAGTACCCAATATACCATGTTGACAATAATGAGCTCCATGATGTTCACCTCAATTTGTGAATTTAGCACGATTTCCCCTTCGTTGATCTGAACGTTCTATGGCTCGCCTAAGCCCATCTACTTCATTATTAACTGATCTCTTTCGAATAATTTCATCCAAAGTTTCATTATAGTATACGAAATATTGTGGAAAAAATACGTCTTCAACTCATTTTTTTTCTAGAAAAAGTTGTTTTACACCAGATCGAATATAACAGTAGACTATAGTAGTAGTTATAAAGTTATGTCTAACATGTCTACTGGATTTCTTGTGTAAACAAACCGATTGTTGCCATCGGCAAAAGAGAAATTAACCTCTTTTCTATGCCACGTACGTTAGCGTTTTATATATATAAATAGAAGAAAGTTGGCATTTAGTTTTATCATTAGAATTATATGCCGGTACCAAAGATGAAAATTAACCAGAATATTTTACAAAATTCGTCACAGGAAGATCTGTCTGTGTGAAGAAGCACACAATAGCTTAAAAACGCTTTAAATCATATAGAAGAAATGTGGCATTTAGTTTTGTCATTAGAATTATATGCCTGTACCAAAGATGGAACCAGCATATAATCCATTTATAATTAACCAGAATATTTTACAAAATTCGTCACAGGAAGGTCTGTCTGTGTGAAGAAGAACACAATATCTTAAAAACGGTTTATATTAGATAGAAGAAATGTGGCATATAGTTTCATCATTAGAATCATATGATGTATAAAAGATGGAACCGGCATATAATCCGTTTATAATTAACTAGATTGATACACATGTCTAGCATTCAAGCAAGGAGACGTCGACCTAATCGAAGCCATGCGGATAACCAGAGAGACAGCTGAGAAGCAGCCCATCCAGTATAAGGGCACCTAAGTACCCCACAGGTTACAGAAAAAAAAGACTAACATTCCAAAGTACAACTACTATAAAACAAATATGAGTTAAACAGTCAATTTAGCAATAAGTTAAATGAAAATTCTCCTAAATTAAAATAAAAAATTAAAAAATGACTAAATTTTGAGAAATTAACAAATAAGAAAATAAAGTACAGACGACAATTCTTTTTCTAAAAAATAATTTAATAACCAAAGAAAATAATATTAATACGTATAGCTATTTAAACAAATAAATTTGCATGAATAACTAAAGATAAGACATTCAAAAGAATTAATCTGAATCTTTTTGTTAAACTAAAAAGCAATAAAATAGATACAAATATATATGCAAAAAAGATGAGCATAAATACATAACTAAATAATAAAAGTAAATGCAGTAATTATAAAAAGCAAAGCTATAAAGATAAAATAGCATAGCAATATAGTATAGGCTAGCAGTTGGAGCAAAGAGAAACCAGCAGTGATTTCCCCGATACTTTCTCGTATCCGCTCTAAAACGGGTGGTTAAATAATTCACCAAGCGCTAGTAACATGTGCGATTCCCTAACTCAGGTGGGTAAAAAGGGAAAACGTTTTTGCGTCGTAGAATGGCGAAGAAACCGAATATGCAATTTGAACACCTTTTCATCAACCGATTGCAACGAAAATTTGGCACGGATTTACAATTAATGTTGGCAGACCTCATACCAATTTTTACTTATCTAAGCCAAAACGTTTAGGAGTTATCGTGTTCACGAGTATGCGATTATACAAGCCGACAGATAGTCAACTCTTTGACGGATTTGGTCCAAAATTTGATACCGACCTATATTCCTGATAATAAAACTGTGCACGAAATTTTATGCATCTAGCTACTTCAGTTTTTGAAATATCGTCTTTACAGACTGACATAATTGCAAAATTGTGTTTTTCGGACCCGGGAGGTCTAAAACGTGGAGATTTATCAAAATCTCGAGTTCGAATTTTTTGACGATTACATTACGTTTCTCTTTGTATACTTCGTATACGAGAAAGTAAAGAACAATCAGAAAAGAAACAGAGTTAACCCTAGCTAAGTGATTAGAGTTAATTAGGTTGATCTGGGGCTGACTGTCTGACGGACTGTGAACGCGTTGGCTCAAAACCGCAGCAAATTATAGGGATGAAGTTCACCATTTGATTTTACACCAAAATTGTTGAACCTTGTCAAATTTTAGATTAAATCTATCAACACGCAGACTGCCCATTTATTTGTCTGTCCGTGGTCCTGTGAACATCACAAAAGAATCTAGCTAGATAAATGAAATTTGGTCTGTGTTCTTGATACAATAATTTCCAAAACAGTACCTATGAACACCAAATGTCAGAGAAAAGAGGCCAAAAGTGTATATAGGATTCACTTCTTTCCACTAAAAAGCTAAACGCTAAACACGTCGTATAGAAGAGATATACTAGAAAATTCACTGTTGCTTGATGGAATAACTCCAGTGTTATTATAAGGCTTCGTATGTCGAACTTTGGTTTAAAAAAAGCGGACGATAACTCGGCAGATTTAACTAACACATTGGCGAGGATGTAGGACAATCCTTCGCAGTTTTGATAATCTGCACTTGTGCACATATCATCTCACCATCAAGGTCGTTAAGTGTTGCACTTTTAAATGTTCTTCTAAGACAGTATATATTAAAATATTGCCATATGATATGACAATAAATGTTTTATGAAATATCTACTAAGACTTCACGATAGAAAAGACTAAAGCAATCACAAATTATACTCTTTTTCTGAAATCTGCACTGCAGCCAGAAATCTCCCCAACAACAAACATATTTTCAAACCCATAAACATAACAAAATATGAAGTTCTGTAATAATAAGTGTGGTTACACTTTGCCTAACAGTCCTTCCGGTTCTCCTCAGCAAGGACAAGTACAAACTCAGCGCAGCAAACTTGTTTACTTTTCTTTGCACTATTTATTCCCAGATATGCTTTATAAAGATAATTTTTTTTCTATTTCGAATATGGATCCAACCCGAAAAAAAGCATCATCCACCATCCCCAAGGTCCCTGAGCAAATATTCAGTTCCAGCAGAATGCTGCATTCTGTCTGACCCTTTTTGCAAAGCAATTTAGGGCAATCTGTTTCTCTTCCACTTCTGCTGCTTTTTCCAAAGCCCGCATTTGTTTATTTGTGTGTTCAGATAGCTGAAATATTTAAAACTGCTATCTCTGGAGGTTTGCAGAAGGCGAAACTCTGTCAGAAAGACTTGGTGGGAACTCACAGAAAAGAGTTTCTAGCATTTGCGAGTGATTATAAAGCAGTGTTCTTTTTTTAATAATACAGAAAAGGAATATTAAATTTTTTTTCTGTTGGTTCCTTGCAATTTAAAACAAGGACAGTTATTTCTAATGTTTCTAAGGACAGTTGTTTTAATGTTTCTAAGGACAGTTGTTTTAATGTTTCTAAGGACAGTTGTTTCTAATGTTTCTAAGGACAATTGTTTCTATGTTTCTAAGGATAGTTTTTTCTAATGTTTCTAAGGATAGTTTTTTCTAATGTTTCTAAGGATAGATTAGAGGATAGGCTCCAATTTGCAACGGATTTGTATCTCTACTTCACGAAAGTAAGAGCACTGCAAGTATGAATATTATTATCAAATATAAGGACTTTTTAGTGCTCGTCGTTTACAATCTGTTCACTGCCTTCCAATTTTTTAAAATTTATTTTCTTCATTCGGAATGTATTTATCCATTCTTTTGTAAGTATTTTAGCGAAATTCATTTCAAAGTTTAAGATTCTGAGTGTTTATTTCAATTAGTAAGGAATATCAATAGTTTACTTTGCGAACAGACTTCATTCAATTTTCTTATTGCAAATAGTTTTCAACCTTCACTTTAAATTTATTATACGAATTGAATTGTCCTGAGATGTTTCATTAGAGTCTTAGTCACTCGCATTAACTTAGCACACAGTATCAATCGTTGTTCGGGCCTTATATACAAGTTTCAACTCAGAAACAGAATACAACAGGAGCAACTGACCGACAGCAGAGCTCGGTAACTTAACAAGCATGTTCTGCTAATGCAACTAAATTGCTAAGACATCCCAACTAACCTCCACTAACAGACGGAAATTTCCCTTTTTTATATTAAAAGACTCGTAATTTACCACCTTGTCAATAATGCCTGTTCTCCAGAAAGCATGGAGATAGAGAATCAAGATTTAAAAGACAGAAGAGATAACGCCAGGAAAAGAACCCAGATAGCAATTTTAGTTTCCAGCAAAGTTGCAGCAATCTTGCTCTGCAAATCTACAACAAATTTGACTTTACAAGAGTGCAAGCTTGAAACAAGTTTGCAGCACGTTAACTTCAGCTTCGAAGTCACCACGCGTCAAATTTGCCACAAATTTGTCACGTCAAACTCATTGCAAACTATAGCAAAAACAGAGTACGAACACAACCTCGGATTAGAATTCGCGACCTACGCTCCCTAACCACTCGGCCAGCTAAACTCTGAGAGTAGAAGATAGATTTCGCTAATACATCGTTCGATTCGATTCGTATACGATTTATTTTAAACTATTTTCTTGATTCCTTTTTTTTAAATTTTGAGTTGAGAATATGATTTGAAGCCAAAGAGAGAGCGATTTTCGCTAATAACTACGTTTTGCTAGTAGAATAAATTATGAAATTAGAGTTCAAAAGTAATTACTTTAAAATGTATAAGTAATTATTTTTTCAACAAGCATTGACTGTTTTTTAGGTTTAATTTTGTTTATAAACGTTAAAATTTCAACATTAAGAAAAAGGCTATAAAATATTTTTTAAAGTGCGAGTTCTAGTAAAAAGATGGAAAATGTTTCAAATTTTGTTTTATAAAAAAGTTAGTTTTTTCACAAATTATCATTGATTTATTGAATTAATAAAATAAGGACAGTCTAGGAGGAGATGCTATTAAAAATCGGACGTTTTTAAAACAGATAAAGATCTTTCTCTGTTTTAGTGTCTCTCAGTGTGCTATCATCTTTGCAGCAAACTTGTTTTGCAATCGTGCTGCGAACTTGTCATGAAAAATTCACAGCAAACTTGCATTGCAAGGAGGGGTGGCGCTAGTTGTCTATTTTCGCCGTGGCAAACTTGTGGCAATCTTGTTTTGCAAGCGAGGGTGGCGATTCTGCCTCGTTACGTTGCAGCAGTTTCGCTACAATATCGACGCGTCAAATTTGCATGACAAGATAATAACAAGTAAAAATCAAACTTGCTGCAAACGTACGTGCTATCTGGGAAAGGGGTTTAGAGGAAACAGCAGACGACTCATCCAGTGGGTCGTCTCTTCTGTTCCCTGGACGATTTCCAGGTCGGCTTGCATTTTGTCTTTGAGTCATCAATCATGGACATGAAACGCTTCAGTACAATACTTCAGAAAGCTGGACGCTAATCCTGATAATGGAAGAGTATCCCCGTCAGTAACTCATTTCATGAGAAGCTGGACATAATTCTTATGTATAGTTCATTACCTCTTTCCTCATCATTTATCTGAACAGCGTATCATTATTTGAACAGTATGACACAACTACTTTGAAAAATAAATAATTAAAAATCGCTTGAACTCCAGACAATTTTATGCATTTTCGTGCATCTGTAATATTTATTTATTCAAATGTAAAATTGTGCGAAGGCATCGAGTCGTCCTTCTGTAAATTTCAGAAATTTAATGTCCTCATAAAAAGAATGCAAAACTAGATATTTAAGTCAAATGGAATAAAAATATAACTAGGATCAAGTTTATAGCTCGTAACGTATTCTAGCATCTGTAATCCAAATTACTAATAGAATCTCCAAAAGTAGCGACACATAAACTATTAAATTATATTGAGTATTGCGATTAACCTTTTGAGAACTACTGTCACACGGGTATGCCAGCTGCTCGTAGCGTTAAGCGTACGGTCATTGTAAAAGGGTTAAGCATTCTTGGGTTGGAAATATTCTTGGTTTACCAGTTGAGAGAGAGACAGAGACAAAGAAAGGCAAATCCTTCAATAGATACTTCTGGTGACAAATCGCGCCAATCAGCAAATACATCTCATTTTGAATGCGGATCATTACGATGAAAATACAGTTCCTGGGCATATGATGCACAACGACCGATCTTCTTACTTAACTAAATGGGTTAGATTCTGTAACAGGATAAACACTTATTATTATAGTATTAGCCGCCTTCGGCGACCAGATTGTTCGCCGGGAATTTAATTTTAATTGAATGCATAATTTGATATTCATGGTTTCCTTAATAAAGTAATTTTAAACTTCAAATCGTGAAAGACATTTAACCCGTGTTCTTTTCGTAGCCTTGCACCTGTTGTGTTCGTTGTTTACATGAAAACCCCTTAAGGAGTCAAGTAACTGTCCGTGTTATCTAACGTCAAATTGGAAGTTGTCCGCGGCAACTTCACTTTCTTATTCTGAAGGCAAAATATGCGCTTAATCTCAACATTAAAATAGCGCAGCATATTTTATGCCCAGCAGAATGTTAGCTGGATTTAGACATGCTGATAAAAAAGAATCAAAACACGCTGATAAAAAAAGAACTTTATTAAATGAAAAAGTAAAATCCATTAGGATATTTATCTTAGCTTTCAATAATGTAAGATAAACTCGCAATTAAATATTTGTTTAAACAATGAAAACGGTTTGCATTACATTGCAATAATGAAAAGCATTGTTGTAAATTATGCCTAAAATATTTTTTAAAATTTATTAAAATTAGAGAAAAGATAGTACGGAAACTTAATTAATACTATTAAAAAGATAAAGTTTTAACCTATCAGACGGTGTAAAATTAATATTTATGCTGCAATAATTTTGGAAGTATTTAATTTTTAATTAATTAAAGTCTAATTAGAATTTTAAAAAAAGGCTCCGTGGTGCACATTCCCACCCTCCAAAATATGTTTGTGACGGATTTTGTAGCTCTAGATCCAGTGGTCGGCTCTGCAGAGCGACAACACACACATTCTCCTTTATTATTAACCAGCCGCCTTCGGCGACCAGGTTGTTCGCCAGGAATATAAATTCAATTGAATCTTTTATGTATAATTTGATATTCATAGTTTCCTTAACAAAGTAATCTTAAATTTCAAATTGTGACAGACATTTAACCCAAGTTCCTTCAGTATCCTTGCACCTGTTTTGTCCCTTGTCTGCATGACTATCCCTAATGGAGTCAAGTTAATGTATGTGTTATGTAGCATAGTCATGTCGGCATGTACTTTGCTCTCCTATTCCTCTCAAAAATATGTATTTGTGGCGGCCTCTCGAACTTTTCCCTTGACATTGCCGTGAGGCGCCAGGTAGAGTTATATTCTTCCATGCAAGATGCCAAGAAGGTACGATTGTTCTGCGCGCGTACTATTGGTCAAGGTATTTATAAGAGTACATTTACCAATTCCGCCAGACAGAGAGAGAGAGACAGAGGGCAGCAACGCAGTGTAAGCCAACTCACCTTAGTGAAGTATGAGCCTCTGTGGTTGGATCTACAGCAGTACAGCGGATGGTATTGGCCATCTCGCCTAAGCAGAGTACGAGCCTTCCCGACTGGTTTAGATTTCCCTCGTCTGCAATTAGATGCGGCTTCCAGATGTATCTGTCGTCCCTTTGCTTCTCACTGAACGTCTTCCTCTTCTCTATTCAGCAGCCTCCTCTTCTCTAAGCAGAGTATGAGCCTTCCCGACTGGTTTAGATTTCCCTCGTCTGCAATTAGATGCGACTTCCAGATGTATCTGTCGTCCCTTTGCTTCTCACTGAACGTATTCCTCTTCTCTAAGCAGAGTACGAGCCTTCCCGACTGGTTTAGATTTCCCTCGTCTGCAATTAGATGCGGCTTCCAGATGTATCTGTCGTCCCTTTGCTTCTCACTGAACGTATTCCTCTTCTCTATTCAGCAGCCTCCTCTTCTCTATTCCTCTTCTCTAAGCAGAGTATGAGCCTTCCCGACAGGTTTAGATTTCCCTCGTCTGCAATGAGATGCGGCTTCCAGATGTATCTGTCGTCCCTTTGCTTCTCACTGAACGTATTCCTCTTCTCTAAGCAGAGTACGAGCCTTCCCGACTGGTTTAGATTTCCCTCGTCTGCAATGAGATGCGGCTTCCAGATGTATCTGTCGTCCCTTTGCTTCTCACTGAACGTATTCCTCTTCTCTAAGCAGAGTACGAGCCTTCCCGACTGGTTTAGATTTCCCTCGTCTGCAATTAGATGCGGCTTCCAGATGTATCTGTCGTCCCTTTGCTTCTCACTGAACGTGTTCCTCTTCTCTCCAAGTATTCTTGTGAGCATGGTAACTTTTGATACGAGATGCACCGTTCTGCAGATTCGTTTTTGTTTAAATGTTTTAATGTTCTAATTGACGAGTTCATTTTGCACAATATACCTTGTTAAAATATGAAATAAATGTTCATTGATGCATCTTTTGCCAACTTGCTGATCTGAGTCAATGATGAAGTAGGGTATTTTGAGGTATCCTCTAGTCCCTTCATATTTGATTTTTACTTTAAAATGGCGCGACACATTTTACTTCCGGCAGCATGTTAGCTGGATGAAAATATGCCGATTAAAACATAGCATTAAACATTAAGATATTTACCCTAGCTTTCAACAATGGAAGAGAAACACGCAAATATATGTTTAAACAATGAAAACGGTTTGAATTGCGTTGCAACAATGAAAAGTATTGTTGTAAATTATGCCAAAATATATTTTTAAAAATTCATTAAAATTAGAGAAATAATTGTATGGCAATTCAATTAATATCATTAAGAAGGTAATGTTTTGCACTCTTATATGGTGTAAAATAATTTTTGTTTTATATTACATTGGGTAGTTATTAAGGAAAAACGTCAATTTTGCTTAATTTTTAATTACTTACAACTACTTACAGTTCTTTTTTACTTTTCAATTACTTACAGTTCTTTATTAACTTTCATTATCGTTAATTACGTATCATTATCTTCTTAACCTTCATTCAACCAACTTTAAATCATCTTTATTTTCCAGATCATAATATATTACTTTTGAGCAAAAAAGTTTCATTAAGCTAGGTACATATTTTGTTCTATCTTTTCAACATACCAAAATATCTTCCAACAATCAATATTTGACTATTTTAGGACAGAAAATAAAATATTAAAATGATGCTCTTTCATTAAAGACTTGAGAAAAGTCCATTTTTTTTCGCCTAAATTTCTCGAAACGGTAAAACATTCGTATCAAAATCGAAAAGCTCTCAACATGGAATTATAATTAATCGCCTTTTCTATATTAATTAGTAGTTACAGTCTTCAGAAAATGAAATTCATCTTCCAAGTGCGTCATTCAATTTGAGTTTTTTTTCGTGGGACTCCAGCATCTGTTCTTAATTGTGTTTGTAAAAGTCAGTGAGCGGTGATGAATGCCGAATGAATGAAGAAATTGGAGTGTTGGAAAGTTATTTCGTTCTTTCTGTGGAAATTCTTTTCGCTTTTGATCACTTAATTTTCCTTAATATAAAGTAAGGTGAAAAGACATTAGCATTTTTCCTTTGTTTTAGACAAACAATAATAAATTCAGCTCAATTATCTGTACTAATAATACAAGCAAATGTGTGTCTGTCTGTCTGAGGGCGCTCCACAGGGTAGACCGTTTGACCTAGACAAAGTTGAAGAAGTATTACAGTCATGCATAGTTGTCTCACATAACGACAAATATATAACGAATTATATCTTAAATTGGAAATTCTCGTCACAAAAGCCGAAACAAATGCGTTTTCAACTCATATGTTTTAAATTTAAAAATCCAGCACTGGAGTTAGGAATCCCCACAACGTCAAAAACACAGGCGATATCATAACAGCATGAAATGTGCGGTTTCATAATAATAAGTGCGGAGACACATTGCTTAACTGTTCTCTCAGTGAAAGGGAAACTATAGATTCGGTGCAACATATTTTTTTCATTTTCTTTTCCATTATTTCTCCCTGTATATATTTTTCAAAGAGGAAGTTTTTACTCCAAGATTAGATATAGGCCATGGAAAAGTACCATCTTCCAACCCTAAGGTCGTAGAGCAAATATTTAGTTTCAGAAAAATACTGCATTCTGTCCGACTTCTCTATCTGCAGAGCAATTTTGGACGATCTGTTTCTCTTGCATTTCTTTTGCTTTTTTGAAAACATGCATCTGTTTATTGGTGTGTTCAAATCGCTGAAATATTTAGGACTGCAATCCCAGGAGGTCTGCAGACGTCAGAAAACTGGCGAACGGGAGAGGTAGGATTTCGAAGAAATGACGTCGTGGTATTTGCAAGTGATTATAAATAATGTTTTTTTTATTATTTAGCTTGTTCAAAAAAAATGCAAATTAACTTACTTTTCTTTAGTTATGGATGTTTTTTTTAAAGCATTCTTAATGTTAGGAACGATATCGTACTGGCTGAAAAATTCGTATATTGGATGTAATTTTCGAATAATTCGTATTTCCCTACAGTAGAACTCCGGGAATCCGAAATTCTGGATAATCCGAACATTATTTTTTTAATTTTCTCAAAAATGTTACTGAAAAATGAAGGAAAAATAACCATTACGAATCAGAAACAAAGCTAATGTTTATTTCTAATTCAAAAGAAGTATTCGAATTGGTCTCTAAGAATGAATACATCACTTTAATTAGTAGAAACAAACTCGGATATCTTCTTTCTACTCTCAACTTGTTTGCCACTAACACCGAGCGAATCGCCGCGTGATCTTTCTGCACGTCTTCACAGAGCACCCAGAGTCAATACTCTACTGCATTTGGTATATCAAGAGTATTCTATCAAATTTCCCGGATAATCTGAATTTCACGGAATACGGACAAAGGTCAGCCCAAATAACTTCGGATTCCCGTGGTTCTACTGTATTTGATTTGCTCCAAAATTTAGTAATATTATATTATACCTACATTCTTGAATCTTATTATCAAATATTTGACTATCTGCATGTCTTGTAGCTCGTTGATCTCATTTAACATCTCTTTGGAGCTCGTTATTCGCATTAATTCTCTCTCATATATTTTCAATGCTTGTTTTTCTTATCTGTCAACCGGTTTTTATCTGTCCCTTTTTCTGTAAATCTCTTATCAACTTTTCCTTAACTATCAGCATAACGAAATGAATTTCAAAATTCCGAATGCGTTTTTAAATAAAACTGAATATCAGTGCTTTCCTTTTTCATTGGACTTGTTTCGGTCTCTTTGACAAAAAATTCTTTCCAACTGCAATTACTTTTAAGTTACAGGGTGCCCCCAAAAGATCCGGTCAACTTCAGATTTTATTTTTAAAAAAGAATAGGCCGACAACAAAAAGTTTTGCAGCTATGGACAGAACAACTATAAAAGATTTTGTAACGTCTGTTTTCGGTCATAGATGGCGTTGCACGACACATAAAGAATGATTTATTGAAAATGGCGTCTCCCGAGGAGAAAGCGCAGTGTGTTCTGGGTAATGTGATGTTCTTCTGGGATTATGTGAAAGATATTGTGTACCGAACAGAAGCTCACAATGTTGTGAAATTGAAGCAAAGGATACAAGCCGCTATAGAAACTGTTGATCAAGGCATGCTGCAACGTTTCTGGAAGGAATTAGAATATCGTCTTGATATTATTCATGCTACGAAGGGCTGTCCACAGCTGAAGAAATTTTTGTTGTAGATCTATTCTTTTTTTAAAAATAATAGTCTGAAGTTGTACGGATTTTTTGTTGGCACCCTGTATATATACGAATTGCTGTAATGGCATCCGGCACGGCGGCAGGGGCGGGGTTCTGTATTTCTACGCATCAGCTGATGAGAGTTTTTCTCAATTTTTTTTAATAGAGAGAGTTTTTACTGGGTGAGTGATTGGAGTCAGTTCACATCCATGTTGTAATGTGTTGGACAGCCAAAGACTCTGGGGAGGAAGGTCCAGAGCCAAGAAATACTCTTTTTTTATAGCACGTGCGTGCAAGAGTTTTTATTGAATAGTGATCTTGATTAAATAAGAGAAAATTATGAATATATAATGAAAGTTCGGGTACAGAAGATTACAGTTCTATACAGTGCTCTGTCACATAACCAAAACAGGCCCACTTCTATGAGTGGCCTAAACGAATGAAGTTGGTCTTTCGTCGACCCAAGTCTATCTTTTCACCACCAAGAAAATCGAGCCCTTGCTCGTCTCTGTCTTCTTCCGAAGATCTCTTCCAAAAATCTCCCCGTCTCTTCCCTCGCACTTTCTTTTAATCCCCGTGTCCTCCTCCTGGGGGAACGGTCCAGAAAAGTCTCTCCACGAATCCCCGTCAATTCTGTAGGTGGAGTCCACCTCAGCGAGCCATTATTGGCTCCTTAGCTTTTTAGGGCCTGTCCTTTTGTCGCAAGCGGTTTCTCAGACTGGAGATAAATTACGCTTTTCATCACTTCCACTAAGAGTAGTCCGCTGGCGCCAGACTGGACTCCAGGCTCTCTTTGTCAGCGTTTTAACGAGGACTTCTCGCTGAGGCACCTGCTCTGTCCAGTGACCCATGGCGTGGGAAAAAACTTACTGCTCGCTAATGATCTTGGGAGATCTTAGGGGCGTCAGTTCACATCCATGTGAACACGATGCAAATAATTTGATGGATGAAATTGGACGTTATGGAATTATCAATAGAATTATAAATCTCTATCAAATTTCAGACCTTTTGCGTCAGAAGGTTGACAATCTGTTGGTCTGTTTATTTACGAGTATGTGAGCTCAAAATCGCAATAGCTTGGACAAAATTTGGTGTGTGGTCGTGCTAATAATATTGTAGATGCGCGTGAAATTTTGTCACCAATCGGTGGAGAAGATGATGCCCAAAATTCTTGTTATTTAAAATATTCAGTTTTCTACACCGTAAAATAATACCACAACTTACACAAACTCAAATTTGAGGAATTGTGAGTTTTTTTCTTATGGTTATCTATATACATAAAACTCAACGTATGTATGTATATATGTTTGTTCCAGCATCACTTCCGAATGGGTAATCCAATGCTAATAAAACTTGGTACACATGTTCCTCATTAGCCGACTTTAAGTACTGAAGGGGTAAATAAGACGTAACCCAGTCCATCAGGGTATGGCGGGGCAAAGTCTTCAAAATACATAAAACAAATAGGCCGATTGACATGCTTGGCGATTTTGATGGCACTTAGTACACATGTTCCTCACTATATGACTCGCAGCACTGCAGGGATAAATAAGCCCAAGCCCACTCCCTCGAGGCAGGGTTGGGAATAGTCTCCAAACTACGTACATCTAACAAATAGGCCAATCGGCTCGCATGGCGATTTCGGTGGCATGGGCGATTTTGATGAAATTTGGTACTCACACTTCCAATTCGCCAATTAAAAATACTATTCGGCTAAATAAAAGGTAATCCAATCTGTCAGGATAGAGTGGAGCAAAGCCTTTAAAATACATTTAATAAATGGGGATATTGGCATGAAATTTGATATAGCTGGCAAAAGTTTGATGATACTGAGCACATATATTCTTCATAGGCTGACTAAAAGTAGTGTATGGTAAATAAACGCTAATCGAATTCCTCAGAGAAAGGTGGGAAAGATTGTTAACCCTCTGAGCCCAATTCCGCCTCAAACCGCCTCATTCGACACAGGCCGGACTCATGTGAATTTTGGCGCCTGTGTGAATTTTACTGGAGGAAATCAGTTCCTTTCTTTATTGACAATTGATCGCGCAATCGAGGGTGTCGTCCTCCTGGAATTTCTGTAGAGAAAGGGAGGATTTCATTCTGATCTCATGAAGCAAAATTTACTCCAGTTTTTTCGGCACTTGAATTCTCACTCCAGCCGGATTCAAAGAGTTAAAATACATGTAAACTCTTTGAACGATTGATATGCTCTTTGATATGGCTAGTCCGATTTTGTTGAAATTCTGTTCATACGTCTCTCAGTGGCTGATTAAAAATACTGCATGTGTAAATAAATGCTAACCCATTCCCTGAGGATAGGGCGGGGTTAAATCTTTCACATGCATATAACAAATCGGCCGATTGACATAAAAATTCATACGTTTGGAGAAATTTTGACGGAAAAGGGGACATATGTTCCTCACAGGCTGACTAAAAGTAGTGTATGGGTAAAAAAACTCTGGAGTTGGAAAAGTACAAAATCGTCAAAACACATGTAAACCCTTGAGCCGATTGTCATGCTAGTGGATATGGCTAGGGCCATTTTGATTAATTTTGGTACATAAACTTCTAATTAGTCATCTAAAAATATTGTAGGGGTAAATAAACAGCAATCTAATCGCCGAGGTTAGTCGTTTAAATGCATTCGGCAAATCGACGATTGACATGAAGTAATGATACGGCTGGGGCAATGTGATTAAATTTGATACACAAGTTCCTCATAGGCACAAAAGAGTATTTTGAGGGTAAATAAATTCTCATCCATTACATCAGGTAGGGTGGAACAAAGACGTAGGCCGATTGATACGAAATTCGATTCTGCTGGAGCGATTTTGATGAAACTTGCTAAGCACGTTTCTCATTAACCGACATTAAGTACTGTTGGGGTAAATAAGCCCTAACCGAGTCTTTCAGTGTAGGTTGGAACAATGTCTCCTATATACACGTAAAAAATGGATTGATCGAAATGGAACTTAATTCGTAGGTTTATATAATGTCTAAACCTACCTACCCTAATAAATTAATATGGAGGAGGTAAATGGCTTTAGTCAACCCTTTAGGATGATAACTATCGATAAGACATGTAGAAATGCTTATATAGAACAGCTGGAGCAACTTATCATTAGCTTATTTAGATATTTTAATTGTTGAAATTTTAGTTGAAAAATGACTCACTCGTTGTCCAACAACAAAAAACTATATTGAGAAATGAGCCATATCTCGAACTCATCTGGATTTCTCGGAGGTGAGTCATAGGATGACATTTATAATATTGACCAATTAGCCTGAAAGTTTTATGTCCTGGGAACCCGAAATAAAAGGTGTGCTAGAAAATTAGATATCTATGCACGAAATAAATGCAATACTCTATATTATGATGCATGATAAATGAAAGAAACTTTTTGCACTATTGATTTATGAATTATTTCATAAAAAATTGAGAAATATTTCCTCAAAAAGTAATATTAATAAACATTATGTTAATTATAAAATATTGTTCGTTTTCTTTTCTTCCAAAAGATTTTGACCTGAATAAGACCGGGCAACGCCGGGTACACTGCTAGTTAAGAATATAATGCAAGTCCTAAATTCTGAATAAAACCAATAACAGAAATAAAAAGAACATTTGCCCGTTCTTTACCAAAAATGAAATAGGATTGGTGCTAGAAACTGATAAAGTTTCACATTTAATTGATGGACTTGTCGATCTTACTGCGCTGACAGTCAAAATTCTGAATAAAACCAATAACAGAAATAAAAAGAACATTTGTCCGTTCTTTACCAAAAAAGAAATAGGATTGGTGCTAGAAACTGATAAACTTTCACATTTAATTGATGGACTTGTCGATCTTACTGCGCTGACAGTCAAAATTCTGAATAAAACCAATAACAGAAATAAAAAGAACATTTGTCCGTTCTTTACCAAAAAAGAAATAGGATTGGTGCTAGAAACTGATAAACTTTCACATTTAATTGATGGAGTTGCCGATCTTACTGATCTGATAATCAATGGGTGTTCAAGGATGCGTGAGCAAATCTCTACTTCAGAAGTCGACACCCCAGACACAGATCCATCTGAAATATGAAAGGCAGTTGCAAGTTTGACCGAAGGTCTCGGTGCAGTTGAAAAGGGTTAAAAGTTTTGGAGAAAATAGACTTTATAAAGAAAGGCAGTCCAGCTGTAAGACAAGAAATAAAATAAAAATTATCAATTATGTAACAGGAAATTTTACGCCAGCGATAAAAAATTATTAGTCATCCGATTTTAAAGAGTCATCAACACCGAAATATATATCCGCTTTGTGAAACATTTTTGTTTTAATAAGTGCTTAAGCGTATGATTATACTTAAAAACTGCATTCTTCACTATATAATAAGCTTCCAAACATCTGTTTTCTTAGCTATTGCCCTCAATTAAATAAAATTTGCATAATAAAATTTGCATGCATTTATATGCAAAGTTAGACCCCCTACTTACGCTCACTTTGTCGGTCTCACTTATCGCGTAACTTTGGTGCATTGCTCTACTATTGAGCGCAAAACGCGCCATCTGGTGTTAACGGAAGAGAAAGTCGGAGGGAGAAGACTCCCTTTGATTAATATTAGTTACTTATTAATAATTCAAAATCGGGATGAATCCGGAGAAAATAGTCAAAAATTGGAACTTTTCCGTCTGATACTGTACATCTGCTCAATTTTTTACCAAATAAGCTTGATGCGAAAAATCTTGCGTCTAGTCTTTATTTGAACCTATCTTTTAGATGCCGAACCTATCTTTTAAATGCCTGTATCAAAATTATAATTACATAAATTAGTATTTTTATTGAGAGTAACTTCGAATGCAGCATTTCTGAAAATTTAAACAATGTACCTATACAACAATAGTGCAATTTATAATGAATTAAACAATAAATATTTTTAAGAAATGCTCTGTTTCGTGATTGTTTGCATCAATACACAAACACTTCAATAGTAAAAGGAATATTGTTGTCATCTAAACAATCAAAGGCAGATTATTGTTTTTCGTCATTTGTAGTTCTGACTTTGATATATAAACAGTGAAAACAAAGTCCTCTTAAGAAATTTTAGAAAGCAATTGAAATACTTTGTCATTTTATGTCAGTTGAACGAATATCTCGATACTAAAAGGGAATCCATCATAAAAGCTTTCGAAAGCATTCGTAAGTATAATTTTATTCATAGTCAAGTACTGTAGCTAATTAGGATCAGTCGACATTTCCATTTTCGTGAAAGCTCTCTAAGATGATAATTTACGATAATTATCATTTTATTAGTATATATTCGAAATATCAATTTTAGTTTTTGGCATTAAAAATCTAGAAACTTAAACGATATCGAACATGTATATTGCCAATAACAACTGAAATGGACTGGAAAACTCAGCACCATCTCCAAATTTTTATCAAACTGGAATTTTTCAAGTGATAACCTTTGAAAGTTTGTATAATATGTATGAGGGTCAAGACCATTATGATGGCTGCCATTAAAACAGATGGCCAAGAGAGTGCTAATTTTGCGACGGCACATTACCTTGTTTTCGAGTCTTATCATTGAGTTCTCGTAGATAGCTAGGAGTGACGTCAACGCCATTGGACAATGTAGTATCTGCTTTTAGATGTTCGCTCCAGGTGAGACTAGTATAGCAGAGTCCTGCACTTTTCTTTCGCCAGGGTACACTGAGTTGCCCCATTGACAACACAGTATGGGCTGTTAATGTAATCGTAACAATATGAGCTCTTAACGTAATCGATATTTAAATCGAGAATTCTGTATGGCAAGGTCCTACTAAGTCGCTCATCTCCAATGCCTAGTAAAGAAACCTCACGGTTGTTAATAAATTGTATTGGCTTTGTAATTAATTCTTTGCACGCTGTTGACGATGAGGCGACTTTGTGAATTAACAAACAGCATTCTTGGCTTGAAACGCTCTCATTTAGTTTAAGAAAATCAAATTTCTTTTATAAAGGTATTTGAGAAACACAGATAATTTTCTGAGAGAAAATGCGCCCTTTCAATGTTTCAGTAGAAGTTAGATATTTTCACCAATAGTCCTTTTACAGCTACATTTTACAATCCAAAAATCGAGGTGCAAACGACTTTGTTAATATTACGATGGAGATACATAATATAATCAATCACGTCGAATATTTTAAATCAATCCCAAAAAAAGTAGGTTTTTAAAAATTGTAAATTCAAACTTTTTTTTTCTCGTTAATACCTTTTTTTGAGTGGAGTATTCCTGTTCAGTGGTAAAACGAGTAAAAAGAATTATTTTATTTTTCAAGTCATTAGATTGTAAGGACTCTGTAAATATTTTCAAATTCAAATAATTTGACTGTTTCTCTGATTTATATAGTCATGGATACTTTAACCGAACCAACGACAAAACCTGCCAAATCTTATCGACATTTCTCCAAATCTTAGATATAGTTTGTTAAGCAAGGAAACGCCAAATTCAAGGTGAATGCGATGAAAAAATAAGATCCCGAAGTATATTAATAATTGAATTGGCACATTCTACTTTATTATTGGTAGAAATTGGAAGACTGTCTTTAAAAAAAGTACGTGCTCCACATTTATATCCACGGTGATCAGTATAACTTGGCATTTAACTAAATTCATTTTTCGGATAAAATTATTTTTAGTTCAAATGTTTGGCAATGTATATGAACAATTTTTCTGTTTTTTTTCTCCTGTAATTAGCAGCCTAGGTTATTCTAAATTCCCACCTTAAATGATGTACATGTGAGCGAGAAAATATGAATTTGTTTTTTTATTACATACTCTTTTTACTTTCTCGTATACGAAGTATACAAAGAGAAAGTATTGTAATCGTCAAAAAATTCGACCTCGAGATTTTGACGGATCTCCACGTTTTAGACCTCCCCGAGTCCGAAAAACACAATTTTGGGATTATGTCTGTATGTCTGTCTGTGAACACGATAACTCGAAAACTATTAGAGCTACGGGGATGAAATTTGGTATCTGATCTTTGAACATACTTTGTAGGTTTCTATCAAATTTTGGACAAAATCCGTCAACGGGAAGTCTGTCTATTTGTATGTCCGCGGTCATGTGAACGCTATAACTCAAAAAATTGAATAGTTAAATGGATAAAATTTGGTACCCAGTTTTATCGTTATGAATGTAGGTCCGTATAAAAGTTTGAGCCAAATCCGTCAAAAAGAGGCGTTCAAATTGCATATTCAATTTCTTTTAATCCGATTCTCATGCGCATGCGTATTGGTAGCAATCTGTTATTGTTGTAAATTTTATTTACAACAATAAATAATGTTTTCAAGCATCAATTGTTAACAATTTTTTTATTGTTGTAAATCAAACCGATCTCATTATTTCAGCAAATCTTTTATTTACGCGCTTTTGTAATTGTTACGGTTGTGGTAGTATAAATTGTTTTCTTGGGAATTCAATTCCAAAGCGGAATTTTCGCTTTAGTATTCATTGCATTGCCTATTTTATCGCGCCTGCTTCAAAGTAATATTTTTTTGAAACGTGGCAACAGATATTTGATTTCAGGTTTGTTTGTTTTTTTGTTTTACTTTCTCGTATATGAAGTATACAAAGAGAAAGTATCTCCACTACGAATCTCCAGTTAGAAAGTATACGAGAAAGTTTAGGGGAGACCACTCCCGCTGGTTTAGAATATTTAATGACAGAATTCCCAATAATCCGATCTTGTTTTCAAAATAATCGTCCAGTAAAAGGCATTCCGTAACCGAAATAACAAAAATCAGTTCGATTTGTTTTTGTAATTTCATATGACCACAAGTTAAATATTGTTTGCTTCATATAATGGCCGAATTTGTGCCGATGTGAATTAACTCGATTTGCATCCAAAGTTATGTCATTATTTTAACTGAATTAGATATCAGAAGTTTGCCAACTTTTTTTGCGCGCTTTAGGAGATTCTCAATTTGTAAGATGGCTTCAACCTTCTAAAATTAGTTAATTCTATCAGTTCCCATTTTAGAAATGAGTACAAAAATAGTCTTAACACTTGAAAGCGTTATTGAAAATTAAATTATTTGTTTCAACAAAACATTGCATTGTTAGAAGTGGAGACTATTGTTTCACATCATTTTAGAGATACAGCTTTGAAAACATTGCTTTTTACATAATCTAAAGAATGTACAAAATCATTATTGCTACGATTTATTCTAGGGAAAGCGCTTTTTCTCCGACAACTTTTAAAACTTTGTAAAAAATTATTTTCGTTTCTGAAGAATTCAAAAGAAAGGAGCATCTTTTTGACGTTTGCGGTCTTATGCTAAATGCTGGTTAGTAAACTATTTTAAGAAATTTTCTATGAAATGAATCTATCTATTTATAATTTCTATCTGAATCATTGAAATGTTTTTAATGCTTTGGAATCTGAAACCTCCTTAAGCTACAAAAATTAAGTTCCCAATGTTTTTTCCCTTATCAAGCAAATTTTTAATGTTTTCTTATCTGAAAATTTAAGTTGCTTAAAAAGGCAAGGTTGGAATAGCGTTTTGATTCCAATTGATTTCATTTTGAAATGAACACATTGCGTGATATCAGATTGATAAATTTATTATTCTTGTATTTTTCCTTATAATTTCATACTCTAACTTTGGTTAGAAGGTACTTTTAATCAGAATTCGTCAAAATATTTGATATAATGATTTAACGGTTGTCCATGGGAATTTTATCGTCAGAGGATGTCTTCCCTAACATCCTCTTCCCCTACATCCGTAATAAATATTGAAATATTTCAGGCCCGGAGATGCTTGAAAAAGAAAGAAATTTTTCTCAGAGATTCACTCTGTAAGTTTTACTTTGGTCCCAGTTCGGGAGAATGTGTTCAATATCGTTATGTTGCATGTCTAGGTTTAGTGCATAAACCAAATTTATGTAAAATGGCTGGAATTATGAGCATACGGTATACATAGCTATTTCACTAATAGTGCGTGAAATATCTATGTCTTCGACTCTTTCTTTCAACCATGGCGACAGAGCGATAATTGATGGGATAGACATTCTTGATATTTTCTATTTCTGAATGCTTCAATCGGTTTTTGATAGGAGATTCTTTCTTTTTTTTTGGTTTTGGTTTTGGAAATTTTGATATGATATATTCTGCTGCAATCCAATCTAAGTAACGAGTTGAATTCATGCTCTTTTTACTGAAAGTTCGCCTCTTCATTCCAAAAAACGTTTGTGTGACTTGGGGTCCAAACGACTATAATTTTTTTAATCCAACTTTGCCCTAATCTTCATTTTATAGTTAAATCTATAGGTAATCTTTGGTGATTTTATGGAAGCATTTTTAATGCTTGTAAGGCAGATAAACTCTCGGTCAAAATCATTACTTTTTTCTCGGTAATTATAAGCTCGTCAATAGCTTGGGAGATTGCGAGAGCTTCACTCGTAAATGTGGAATAAATAGAATATATTTGGAGTGCGAATGAGCGCCGATTAAAAATGCCAGCAACTGAAGAAATTTTCAGTGACTTGGGAGCATCCGTAACAGTAATAAAATAATGTTAGGAATTATTATTGATGAATTCTTTAAAAAACTTCTGGATAACATTGCCTACACTGATTTTTTTGCCAATGATTTACCATTGGTCTTAGGCGAATTCGTTGTGTTCATCCGAAATCTGGCTTTCTTTTTGACAGATTGGCTCTAGTTTTTGAGATAAAATAAAAATTAAATTTCAGTAGTAATTTGTACGCACCACTCAAATGGCACTGAAACGCACATTCTCATATATAAATCAATACTAAGATTAAATAATGCATTAAATCAACCTAATTATAAACAGTAATAAATATATAAATCAGAATATAAATCTATACAGAAATCGCATGAAACCAGTGTCAAATGTAAGTTAAAGAATAAAATTCACAACAATATTAATGAATGAAGAAAAGAAATAAATTTCAACAAATAAAATAGATGAATCAGAATGCTACGATAAAAAAAT
>BGPR01001406.1:150847-162219 GCA_013235015.1 Araneus ventricosus
ATTTCAACAAATAAAATAGATGAATCAGAATGCTACGATAAAAAAATGTTGATATTGTATTAAGTTCAATAAAATGAAAATTAAATAAGTTCAATTAATTCATAGAAAATATTTTATATGATTTCCTTTTACGTTCAATGGAAGATTCGTTTCGAAGCCTCTAGTAATAATCTGCCTCCATATATGTGCTCCATTTCCCTTGATATGTTTGTTCCATTAATATGATATTCTGGTAGACGAAGTTCTTAAAGTGGTGATAATTTTTGCTATTTTCTGTATTGTTGACATGCGTTATGAACTAATAATATTCTATTTTCGGAACTTAGTTTCTCAAGTGTGACCCTAAACAAAGAAAATAAATAAATCTCATGTTTTATAGACTTAAATAACATTTTACTACGCATATATGTTGACCTGCTGCATTTCATCGTCGAAATAATGTGTGAGGATTATGGTGTTGATTAGGAACTAAAAATTGCAGTAATTGCACATATTTTTGATGACTTTGAAAGGTATCTATGACAGGAAGTTATAGAAGATAAAATAAAATTTATTACTCTTAAGAAGTCTGAGTACTTAATGCTATAATAAAGAGATCAAAAGAAATTTTAAAAAGTATTGAAAAACAGTCTAATATCGACACTTTTTTAGGACTTTTAAAACCCATGTGTGATCGGAAGATATCAATCAATTTAAGTCGCTAAATAGCGACATAATTTTTTTAAAATTTTTTTCGGCCCACCCTAGTGCAAATACTATTTAGATGTTGACAAATTACATTATTTTAAAACTAGAGTCAATTAGGGAAAAGTAAAAGTAGTTTTTAGTTCAGCAGACTCATGATACACCCAAACCATCAAAACTTCCCTTGCAAATGAAAAGAAGTTTTTTTTTTGTTCCTCAGTGTAATTCGTGTAGCTTGAGTTTGATCTCGAAATTTGAGATCAGAAGTACGAATTTCATGTATTTCACTTCGAAAGGCCGGGGCCTTAGGAAAAGTAATGATTGATTAGGTGAAACGTTCAATTCCGTAAGTTTGTTAATTAAGAGTTCTCCAACTTTCCTAGTTCAGTGAATGCTAAAATTAATGTGGCTGATAGTGCCCAGAAGAGAGGTTACAATTGGAGATTTTTGTTATGAGTAACTGGCAGGCTATTCTTTTAATTTTCTCCGCATGAGTCTCCTGACCAGCGATTTTCAAAAGCACAATGTTTGGAAGTCCAAGAGCTATTCTAGGGGCAGTTGTTTGAATGGTGTTGCGGGCATTCAGTTGGGATCATGATTTAATTTGCAGCATGTTTATTCAAGTGTGAGAAGCTCATTTCATGCCTATACAAAGAATATTAAAAATGCGAAAAATAATCAGAAATGGTTTTTTAGCACAGCATATAATTAAGAAATGTATTTATATTCGTATGAAGAAGGAAGAGTTTTGGCATTTTATTTTTAAGTTTTAAACTTTGTCAAAAGGGTTTTTTTAATATTTTGCAGCAATATTAATTTGCTTAACTTTTACTGATGTACAAATCGAAGCTACTAATCAACCACACATTTAAAAAATATTCTCTGCATAACGAATTTTTGCCGGCTGAGTTAAAATTACGGTATGGTCACATCGCCAAGTTCGCAAAACTTTCGCCAACCGTTAGGCCTTAACCGTGTTCCATCGAATACCAAATTTGGCAAATTATCTCTTGAAAAATTCAAATTTCGCGGTTATACCATGTTTTTAAGTCTAAGCTGGTGAATCATTAAAACTTACTGCGTTGTCGAATGTGACTTTGAGGGGTTTGAGACAGTACCTGTTGAGTCTGGAGTCGATGAGATTGTGTCTGTAGCCAAGATAATGGACTGGGAGCTGGACAACAATGATATACATGAGTGTGTAGCATAGCACAGCCAAGAGCTGACCACAGAAGAGTTAACTGAATTGTAATGGGTTTTATAGCAAGAAGATGGGCAGGGAAGTTTGTCAGAGGAGTAGATGGTAAGAGAAAAGCTCCAATGTTGAAATAAGGGAAATGCTGAAAGCATGGGAAATTGTTGCTTAGAACATTGAGAATTATCACCCTGAAAAGGCAGTAGCTATGCGCACTAAAAAATTATTTAATAATAATGCTGTTTTGCAATATTTGTCATATTTTCAGGCGTCAGCAAAAACAAATGTCTTTAGACAGCTTTCTAGTAAAAAAGAATTAGGTATGTACATAATAACATCAACTTTTTAAGATTTGTAGAGGCATTTTTAAAGTAATCCACAGATGATTAGAAGTAAACTTTTCTTTATTTCAGGAACATTATTTCATATTAAGGCGATCTATTTACAGGGTGTCCAACAAAGGACTCCCTCATTTTAAAATTAAAGAACTCGGCAACGGAGATCGATAGAAGAACGAAACCAGTGATATGCTTAGTCTGAAAGCCGTAAAAATCTGATACAAAAGTTTCAAAATTAGTTATAAATGCTGCCGACAGGTGGCGCTGCAGGTTGTAATAGCTATTCAGAATCCGATAAGAAATCTATAAACTGTCCTTGGCAAGCACGAAAAATGCCTAATTTGAATCGATTGTGATGCGATTGCAACGATTACTTGCAAATGACAATTTATAGCGTTCTTCTCGAAATCTGAACTGTGATTACAACGTACAGCGCCACCTGTCGGCAACATTTATAACTAATTTTGAAACTTTTGTATCAGATTTTTACGGCTTTCAGACTAAGCATATCACTGGTTTCCTTCTTCTATCGATCTCCGTTGCCGAGTTATTTAATTTTAAAATGAGGGAGTCCTTTGTTGGACACCCTGTACTATTCCATATTAGATTATAGTCAAAATATCTAACCTAGGAGAATATTCGCGAATGGCGCCGGCCTTGTGTCGTCGCAAAACAAAACAAGCAGGTAGTTAAAAACAAAACAAGTAGGTAGCTAAAAACAAAACAAGCAGGTAGTTAAAAACAAAACAAGTAGGTAGTTAAAAACAAAACAAGTAGGTAGTTAAAAACAAAACAAGTAGGTAGTTAAAAACAAAACAAGTGGGCAGTTAAAAACAAAACAAGTAGGTAGTTAAAAACAAAACAAGTAGGTAGTTAAAAACAAAACAAGTAGGTAGTTAAAAACAAAACAAGCAGGTAGTTAAAAACAAAACAAAAAGGGCAGTTAACAATGCGCAGATAGCTTAGATACTCGGACGACGGGGACTCCCCGAAAAAGGCTCGTGACTATAAGTTAAAGTAGAAGTACGGTTATTGCGATTAAAGTAGAAGTAATTAAAAGGGAAGTAGCGTTAAAAATAATTAAAGAAGGTTAAAAAAATTAAATCATTACATGTATCATAAATGATAAACAAATTATTTCGATTTTTGTTTTTATTTTTTTGTTCTCTGAGAATCGAATTCGTATTCCAGGTTCATTCCGTGCCGGAAGAAAAGATACAATGATTCACGCTCCTTAACATTGTTATGCATAATTTTTTTGAATAAACGTTATAAATAAAATGTTTTGAGCATTTTTTGGCATAGAACGTATGATCTTATTTTATATTAATTTATATGGGAAAAATTGTTTCGCTTAACGGTCATTTCGAATTACGCGAAACACCCTAGAACCAATTATGCTCGCTAACTGAGCTTCCACTTTATGTGTAAACATAAGATATAACTTTTTGAAAAGATTTTGTTTAATTATACTTTTATTAGCATAATTTACTGAAAAGTAGAAATTTTATTAAAATAATTTTGTAAAATTTTATTTTAACTTATAATTCATTATATTTGTTATGGAATTTTAAATCATTATTTTTCCCAAATTCAAACTCAATTGGTCGCTAGTATTCAAGAAAAAATTTGTTAGATGAATTTTTAGCTCAAAATTAAGATAAATATTCTGAAAATATAAAAACTGTGTATTGTCATCAAGAATACACAAGTGCATAAATTCCAAAATTTTAGGACACGAAGAAGTGTGTAAAAAAATGGTCACGAAATTACATCTACAGATATGAAACATGTCAAATTAAATGAAAAGTGTGTAAAAACAGTGCGCTATTTTCAGTAAAAAGTCATTAAACGTTCTGCATTAGGATTTTATTTTGGAACAACATTTGAAGTAACGCTGAAATATGGATTTGATATTTAACGTGCTGAAAGGAATGAGAAGAACAAATTTATGTTGTTACAGTAGTTGCTACTTTTTTTAAACATATTTACAACTAGCCGCCTTCGGCGACCAGCTTGTTCGCCGGGAATATAATTTCATTTGAATCTTGCATCATTTTATTTTCATAGTTCTCTTAAAAACGTAAGCAGATAGATTGAGTAGATATAACCCATGTTATTTTAGTGACCTTGCACCTGTTCTGTTCATTGTGTACATAAATGTCCCTAATGGAGTCAGATAGCTGACCATGTCATGTAACATCTAATCAACGCCAGTTGTCAGCGCCATCTTCACTTTTTTATTCCTCTTGCAAAATACGCATTTGATTTGAACATAAATGGCGCAACACATTTCATGGCCAGCGGCGTGTTTCCTGAATTAAAATATGCCGAAGAAAGAATGTAAACATAGCAACGATAATCATTCAGCTTAGTGAATATACTTCTTCATATACCTAATATTTCAGAGAGCTTGATTTACAGATTCCATAAAAATTTTGAGAAACAAAATATGAAAGCAAAATGTATTAGGATATTACCTTAGGTTTCAACAATGAAAGAGAACAAGAGTTTTAACGATTAAATATTTGTTAAAACAATGAAAACGGTTTGAATTGCATCGAAACAATGAAAAGTATTGTTGTAAATTATGCCAAAAAATATTTTTAGAAGGTTATTAAAATTAGAGAAAAAATTGTGCGGCAACTTAATTGATATCATAGAAAAAGTAATTTGTTGCACTTTCAGATGGCTGAAAAATGACTTTTGTGCTATAATGTTTACGAAAGTAATTAAAGAAAAACGCCAAAATTTCGCTTAATTTTTAATAAATTAAAATTCTAATTAAAAGTTTTTGAAAATTGGCTCCGAGGTGCATCTTTCAACCCTAAAAATAAGGTTCGTGCCACATTTCGTAGCTTTACGTCCAGCGGTCTGTCCTGTAGAACGCCAAAGCACAGACACGCAGACACTTAAACACATACTCCTTTATTAATAGTAGAAATAATAACTCGTCTTCGGTACTCTCTATTGCACATTTTTG
This sequence comes from Araneus ventricosus, assembly GCA_013235015.1. Taxonomy (NCBI): domain Eukaryota; kingdom Metazoa; phylum Arthropoda; class Arachnida; order Araneae; family Araneidae; genus Araneus; species Araneus ventricosus. The sequence goes on from BGPR01001406.1 coordinate 156,048, forward strand.
AGTTGAGTTTGTTCTTGCTAACGATTTCTTTTCTATTCAAGATATCTTCGTTCTGGTATCCGGACTGCTGAGATCCATTGTGCCAGAATGACACGCCCAAACAGAGGGAGGATTCCATCGAGAAGATGATTATTGGCTATACCATTCTTCGAGTTATGGACCAATCTCTACTTGTATATTTCTGCGTGACATCTTCACTGCATTCCTCGTTACTTGGATTGTGTCAAATTACTTCATGGACTCTTCTTTCGCTTACCTCTAGCAAAGTAGGAAGACCATTCCCACGAAGAACTGTTCAGACTGCCGAGGACCTGAAAGCTCACGCAAAATGTGTCAGAATCATCTCTCACTGTGGGACAGTAATGTGTCGGTTACAGACCACATTGGGATTAATGTTGTTTTATTATTTTATACAGCCTTCTGGCTGTAAAAGTAACTCTCTTTTATTTGGAGATGAACTGACTCCTCTGTACACAACTCCTTATTTCATCTTCACGGCACTGGACTGATTTATAGAGAAGTATATTGCATAGACACTTGTGGACTGGTGGGAAAACTCTGTCAGAAATGTTTTCTGCTGTTGTATGTCAATTCCCTGACAACTTAATTTTGTTCTAAAATGTGCATTACATGGTCATTATTTATTGACAAATCATTTAAATACTTTCTTTCTCCCGCAAAAGAAAAGGTAGACGTTTTGATAGCCACATAGGTTTCAGAGTACCGGCATCTCTCGCATCCGGATGATGACCACTAGAATTATGAGCCAGATGCGACAGCTGCTTGGTCAGTAGTTGCGTTCTTCATTGTAGTCTTAAATTAAGATGGAACGCCGAAGGCAATAGTGATGGAATTTTTTCTCCCACACGTACGTATTCTGTTTTTAAAGACGCGTTACATGACCATTATTTATTGTCAAAGCATTAAACAAATTTCTTCCTCCCACAAAAGAGAAGGGAGGTGTTTCGATTGCCACTCGGGGATTCGGATTGCCGGCATCTCTCGCATCCGGACGATGACCATTAAGATTATAAGCCAGATGTGACATCTGCTTGGTCAGTAGGTGCGTTCTTTATTGTAGTACTAGCTGCATGGCCCGGCGTTGCACGGGCTATCTCGAATAATGCGTCATTCCCTGGCGGAGAGAAGAAGTGAGGTAACGTGACACATGACCAACATTCTCTCCTAAATAAATAAGGAGAGCGGTTCAAACATTCCGTCCGCGAAACCGCGTCGAAATCGCCTTATTTAAAAAATTATACCTTTGTTTTGTAAAAAAAAAAAACCTTTATACTGTGTTGTGGCGAAATGAATGGTCAATCCGATTCCGGAATTATTTTTGGTCTGACTTTAGTACGGAGGGAAGGACACATGCTCAACATTCTCTCCGAAAAATAAATAAGGAGGAAAGAGGGGTTCAATCATTCCTTCCTCATAAACTCGTCGAAATCGGCCTATTTAAAAAATTATACAGTTGTTTTGTAAAAAACATTATATCGTGTCGTGGTGAAATGAACGGTCAATCCGATTCGGGAATTTTTCTTTGTCTAACTTTTGCACGGATGGAAGGAGCTAACTTTGCGTTGCTCGGGATCCATATTTTTTCATATGCCCGCCTCTAGTTTATAAACGCATGAAGCAAGATTCACTACATACATGAAATCTCAAAGTAAAATCTCACGGAAAACAACATTTTTAATAAAAACCCTATTTGAGCGATTTAAATTTCGTTTCTTTTTATCAATTACAAAAACCCGCACACAACGCCATCCGCATTGCATTGTTGAGGGATCAATATTGCACTGTTGCTGCATTCAACAATGCAACAGAAATACGCAGATAATATTTGTTTAAACAATGGAAACGGTTTGAATTGCGCTGTAACAATGAAAAGTACTGTTGTAAATTAGTTTTTAATTAATATATTTTTTACTAATTAAAATTTAGGAATATAAATGGCCGAAATGGATTCCTTGAATTATTCCCTATCTTTTGGTACCTTCCGCTCCTTTCTCCGTTCAGCGGGTTAGTGAGAAGGTAGCCGGACATACACACATACAGTCGAATTTTAATAGTGTAGACTAGCTGTATGACCCGGCGTTGCACGGGCTAAATTGAATAATACCTGAAGTCACGTGACACATGCCTAATGTGTGTTATAATATTGTTGAAGTGTGTTGTATTAGTGTTTTCACCTCCTGCTTCAGCTGGGTGTAGATGAGAGGTCCTGTGATAAATTTGGCCATGAATTCTGGAGCAATACGCTCCTCTCCCTGTAGACGGTACAATCTGTGCACCCATTGAAGCACTGGTGCGACCTTATGTTATTTTTGAAATGCACTGATAATTTATCGGAGCCATCCATCAATCCTTTCATTCTCACTGGATAAACTGAAGCCTGCTCAATTATATTTCCATTATGACAACAATGAGTGTAAATTCCTCTGGTATTCTTTTCATCCCGGAAATACAACCCTCCGCATTTCAGACAGAGATTTTCCATTTCTCCACAGTTGTGTTCTTCAGTTCAGAAGAGTTCTAGCTGTATAAAAAGTTTGCATCTGATGGTGATTTTGTCCTTCAATAACATTTAGACGGCGTTCTCTTGCATGCTGTAACATGGCTGACAATCGCCTATTTCTTTGTTCGTTTGTTCCTTCGGCTCTTCTCTCCTGGCCACGTGCCATTATTACCAATCGGCTATTTCTTTGTTCTTCTGTTTCTTCGGCTCTTCTCTGCTGGCTACGTTGCCCCATTACTGCCAATCGGCTATTTCTTTGTTCTTCTGTTTCTTCGGCTCTTCTCTCCTGCCCACGTTGTGCCATGTCTGACAATCGGCTATTTCTTTGTTCTTCTGTTTCTTCCGCTCTTCTGTCCTGGCCACATTGTGCGATAGTTGACAATCGGCGGCTTCTTTCTTCTTCAGTTTCAACAACTCTCCTTTCACGTTTTTTAATTGCCTCCCGTCTACTGGCAGCATCCCCTGTAATTCCTCTTTTTCTTTTACGCATCAGAAAAAGCGAGAATTGAACAAAGCAAAAGTAGTAACTTCCAAATATCAGCTTAAAATAGAAGCTTCCACAAATATTTAAACTTTATCAAATCAATGAATAATGATTAAAATCACTAACATAACTAATCTATATCTTTCGGCACATAACTTTATAGAAATAATACACCCCTTTTAATTTCGTTAAAATGATTTTGTTGGACGTTATATCACGGGATTAAAAAAAAAGAATTTATACACTTTCAACAATACAGTTTTTTATTTCTGTCAGCGTCACTTTTTTATTGTTGTTGTAACAATGTTCTTTAAAGTAAACGACTTCAACAGTAAAATATATTTTGAATTGCGCTGTAACAATGAAAAGTATTGTTGTAAAGTATACAAAACAATGAAAAGTATTGTTGTAAATTAGTTTTTAATTAATATCTTTTTCACTAATTAAAATTTCGGAATTTAAATGACGAAATGGCTTCCTTGGATTATTCCCCATCTTTTGGTACTTTCCGCGCGCTTCTCCGTTCGGCGGTTCGTGAGAAGATAGAAGGACATACATACATACATACATACGTTTGTTTACCTTCGAATTTTAATAGAGTAGATTGGCATATTACCGAAATATGAAACAAGACCAAACTTTTAGGCCTTAGTTTCCCTTTTACCTAAGTAGATGTTCCAGTTGTGTGTTGCCGAGTTTGTGGACAGGGCAGTGGTGATGGATACCACAGTTCTCAAACTAACCTAACTACACATTTTATTGTTAGACTTGCAATAAAAGGTAGCATAAAAGGAAGTGTTTAACTTTTTGTAGTAGCATTTAGAGCATGGCGCATCAGTTGCGCAGTGTTATATAGAATAGTTCATGAAATAGTCCAAGGCACAAATGGTTCACTAGAATGCTTCTGTAGAATATATGAATTTATTATATTTGAGTTTAAAGTGAAAAGGAATTAATGAGATATATTAGATATGACGAGCGCATATTATACGATCAGCGATTACAGCAGGATCTTGAAAATAAGTAAATAAAATAAAAGGAATTTAGAGTTCAAATTACAAAAATTAGACAGCGCCATCTATCGGGGAGTGATGTGAGCAGTTCAGTTTCTTTTCTGAAAACGCATATGTCCAACATCCCTACTCGCTTTTTAAAAAAAGAAACAGTCATTGGTTGTAGATAATTGATTGTAGACAGATTGGTCTGACTTTGAATTTCATCGGGGAGTAAATTCAAAGGCAGGACGTGGAAGTGGTTTGGTCAGGATGTCAGCTGTCAAATCCTTTCTTTGACAATATAACAACTCAATAGTGTCAACTTCTTTGAGATGTCTCAGGTTGTGAAATTTCACATCTATGTGTTTGGTTTTTGTGTGGTGCTTGTCAGATTCTGACAGCCTGATGCAAGATTGATTGTCCTCATAAATGGTAGCTGGTAGAGGTTGTGGTGAGTCTAGGTCTTTAGTTAGATTAATCAACCATATAACTTCTTGTGTAGCATTGCTACTGATACATAATCAATTAGACATGCAGTAAAATTGATCCAAGGTAGCATAAAAAGAATTACTTAACTTTTTGTAATCGAATTTAGAGCATGGTGCATCAGTTGCGCAGTGTTATATAGAATAGTTCATAAAATAATCCAAGGCACAAATGGTTCACTAGAATGCTTCTGTAGAAGATATTAATTTATTATATTTAAGTTTGAAGTGAAAAGGAATTAATGAGATAGATTAGACATGATGAGCACACATTATACGTGCAGCGATTACAGCAGGATCTTGAAAAGAAGTATGTAAAATAGAAGGGAGTTACAGTTAAAATTACAACAATTAGACAGCGCCATCTATCAAGGTGTGATGTGAGCAGTTCAGTTTCTTTTCTAAAAACGCATATTTCCAATTTTTATTAGATCAGAAGTGGTTTAAAATTGCAGGTGATATAATTCTAAAATGGAATACAACGCGATACTCAGAATGTAGTTAAAATTTCAACATTTTTAATAAATCAACAATAAAGATTACTTAAAAGAAATAATATCTACATCACTCCACCGCCCGCTGGTAGAATGCAAAAGAAAGAATCATAGAATAGAACACATGGAAGAGTGCCTTTAAATACTGAGCTACTTCTTTACTATTAATTCAAGAGGTGACGACACAAGAAAGGCGGTTTGGTTACTCATGGAGATCCCAATAGCATGACGTAGGCGATGATGGCGCCACACCTAAGTTTAATTACTTTTAAACAGGAAAATCTGCGTAGATCCCGTAGGTAGGAATATGTTTCGCACATCTCGAAAGTGAAAGAGAATTACTAAGTGTCTCAGATTCTCTTTCCTTAGAAGAACATATTTATGCTTTTCCATCATCGCTCTAAACATGAACCTGTTTACAAGACAAACATATGTGAAAAAGCAAACATCTGCAAAATTGTTGCAAAAAAACACATTCCAATATTTTTCCGAGTGAAAATTCAATTCGTTTCGTTCTATGATTTCTTCTGAATCGTATCTCCTGGAAAAAAATATTGATATATGAAACTACTTATCTATCAATTTATATGCATTGCGGATTTTCATATTATTCTAAGTCAGCTTTCCTTTTCTTCCCTCTAGCATCCCCAATATGCAAGATGCCGGAAAAATGTGAAGAGACGCGGATTTTATTTGTTGGGTGGGAGACTAGTTTCTCCTTCGAGGTACCTTGAATCAATACTCCTGCCGTATACAAATGTTTACTGTCGAAAGCTTCATATTATAAATATTATATTCTAAACTTTAATGTTACCCAAAATTCGAAAACCCCATCATTCAAATTATCATAGCTATTCCTTAAATTTCTTAAAGAATAAATATTTATCTTCCATGCTCATTTCCGAAAAAAGGTCAAGTGTGAGTGATTGATTAACTTAAATAACTTAAATTAACTTACATAGGCGTACCAATTAGCTTGTGATATTTAATTAGCTTTAGCATTTAAGCTTGTGGGTGAATATTCTCTTCTAAGGTTAAATTAATTTTCATTTTGTATCACGAGGTAAAATTTACTTTTCTAATCCGAACTTTACTTAATTCCGACAATCTCTCATCGAATATTAAATTGAGTCATTATGAATCGCCTGAACAATCCCAAAGTCCAACAGAATTGCGTTTACTCTCTTCAAAAT
>BGPR01001406.1:168490-189447 GCA_013235015.1 Araneus ventricosus
TCTAGCTTCGTTCAGTTAAAATGCTGTTCAGAAGAGTTCTGGCTATAAAAGTTTGCATCTGATGGTGATTTTGTCCTTCAATAACATTTAGACGGCGTTCTCTTGCTGCTGTAACATGGCGTAACCTATTTCTTTGTTCGTTTGTTCCTTCGGCTCTTTCTCTCCTGGCCCACATTACATTATTCACAATCGGCTATTTCTTTGTTCTTCACTGTTTCTTCAGCTCTTCTCTGCTGGCTACGTTGCCCCATTACTGCCAATCGGCTATTTCTTTGTTCTTCTGTTTCTGTCTTCTCCTGCCCACGTTGACATATGTCTGACAATCCGGCTATTTCTTTGTTCTTCTGTTTCTTCCGCTCTTCTGTCCTGGCCACATTTATTTTGCGACAATCGGCGGCTTCTTTCTTCTTCCAGTTTCAACAACTCTCCTTTCACGTTTTTCTAATTGTTGCCTCCCAGTACTGGTAGCATCCTGTAATTCCTCTTTTCTTTTAGGCATCAGAAAAGCGTGAGTGGAACCGGGATGGAAACTTCCAATATCAGCTTAAAATAGAAGCTTCCACAAATATTTAAACTTGATCAAATCAATGAATAATGATTAAAATCACTAACATAACTAATCTATATCTTTCGGCACATAACTTTACAGAAACAAAACACCCCTTTTAATTTCGTTAAAATGATTTTGTTGGACGTTATATCACGGGATAAAAAAAGAATTTATACACTTTCAACAATACATTTTTTTTTATTTCTGTCAGCGTCACTTTTTTATTGTTGTTGTAACAATGTTCCTTAAAGTAAACGACTTCAACAATAAAATGAATTTTGAATTGCGCTGTAACAATGAAAAGTATTGTTATAAAGTATCCGAAACAATGAAAAGTATTGTTGTAAATTAGTTTTTAATTAATATCTTTTTCACTAATTAAAATTTGGATATTTAAATGGCCGAAATGGATTCCTTGGATTATTCCCCATCTTTTGGTACTTTCCGCGCGCTTCTCCGTTCGGCGGTTCGTGAGAAGATAGCTGGACATACATACATACATACGTTTGTTTACCTTCGAATTTTAATAGGATAGATTTTATTAGGATGGAAAGCAGAGGGCAACAGTGATAGAACATTTATTCCCACACCTATTCTGTTTTAAAATGCGCGTTACAGGGTCATTATTTATTGACAAACCATTAAAATATTTTTTCCACCCGCAAAAGAAGGAGAGGCGGGAGAATTTGCTGGAGAGGTTTCGATACCCACCAAGGGTTCAGAGCACCGGCATCTCTCGCATCCGGACGATGACCATTAAGATTATGAGCCAGATGCGACAGATGCTTGGGCAGTAAGTGCGTTCTTTATTGTAGACTTTCATTGATATATCGTTTCTAAAAATATAAATAAATTAAAACCTTTGTGTAATTTCAGAAACTGATAAGATAATTTTTTTTTACAAAATGGACGATACCTCTTCAGATATAAAAGGCAGTATGCATCCAGGTTGCCCTTTCTATGTAGACAGGTTTTAAAACAATGGGGATAATGCAGCTCGTTTATTCAGGTTAATCATTGAGAACAAACTTGAATATATTTCGGTCAAGGAGTTTGATTACAAAAATAGATTCTAAATTGCATTCAACCACCACCTAAATTTATCCGTAAACTTTGAATTGAACTGGAAAAACGTAGTTACCATCGATTAAAAAATTATATTATCTCCAGGATTTCGAATTGCTTGGTTTCAGATCGGGCTATTGCTTTTTCAACTCATGACTATTTTTAATGAAAAATTTTGCGATCCACGCATAAGAGATAAAAAATCGACCTCCACTCTAACCTGTGGGCGTCTGACAGACGCTACGCGAATTATGTTTAACTATGTACTGCGTGACCATTTGGGTGCGTGGTCCAAGCCATTTTAATATCGAAATCAAATGCGTGCTTTTCATAGGCAATAAGAAAGTGAAGTTTGCGCCGACTAGGTGCAATTACATTGTAAAAAAAAATTCTAAAATAGAACAAAAAATGACCCAAATTGGGTTGTAAGATTCCTGGGTTCAGTATTGTTCCAAATTGGAAGTATCCTCTTTAAGACCCGAAATGGTTCAAAAACAATATCCAAAATGGGTTTCTGAAGAACCCAAAATGGGTGACATTTTAATCCACTTTGGATACACAGAGAACCAATATGGGTTTATTGTGCAACCCAAATTGGAATTTAAATATACCCGAAATGGGTATACTAAAAACCCCAAATTGGTTTCTTCAACAAACCTATATTGATTCTTTGTGTATCCGAAATGGATTAAAATTTTACCCATTTTGGGTTTTTGATAAACTTATATTGGATATTGTTTTGGAACTATTTCGGGTCTAAAAGAGGATACTTCCAATTTGGAACAATGCTACACCCAGAAATCTTACAACCCAATTTGGATCATTTATTTTGTTCTCTTTAAGAAAATCTGAATTTATTTTTAAGAATATCATCATCAATAATCGGATTTAAGCAGCATTATAAAGAATATTGATATTCAGCAAAACAAATATAAATTTATAGTTATTAATTAAACTAAGAAAAAAATTAAATATGACGGTAATTTTAAATATGAATTTTCCAAGTAAAAGAAATAAAATCTTAAAGAATTTTAGGCAGGGAATAGAATAAATTATTTGCAATTGCGAGAAAGGCGATAAAACAATAAAATACAGTTATAGTTTTAGCCTTTGGTAAATTTTTTCCAGAAATACAACAGGTTTCTAATTAACTACTTGAGTTTATTCAATTGTGAATAATCCAGTAGAATTCCTATCATGCAAACTTATATTTAAGAGCAAAACTTGAGAATATTCTTTCCATTAAGCAAAATTATCATTTAAAACTGTAACTATACACTTTCTGCCAGAAACGGCTTTCAAAATCTCTTATATATTATTTAGTTATTTGCATAATTTTACTTAATTTATTTTAATTGTTAAATAAGCAGTCGAATACTTAAAATTTTAATTCTTACACTAATACTGCAAATTTACTGTCTGGTTAAATAAGAAAGAAATGTAATCAAACCTGTGGCTTAACCTTCTTAGATTTCACAGACTTGGCTGCATGTTTACAGAATGTTCAATGAAGACTATTTTTAATTTAACCTTCCAGCGGGCGCGCTTATGCAAATTTTACGACATATCGTGCATCGTATTACATATATACATCGTATTATTTTACAAAAATAAATGCAACTTTTATTTATGTTATCTGTATTTATTAGCCTAATAGTAAACTAAGAATTTATAAATAAAATTTCACTTAAATATAAAAAATAACGATATAAATATGTAATAGGATGCACAATTCAAGTATCTCTTGCAAACGCGCGCCCGCTGGAAAGTTAAAGAAATAACTGTTTTTAAAATTTTCAGTTATCTCTATCAAATAATTATTTCAGAAGATCTTAACTTCAATTTTCATAAAACATTCAATAATAAGAACAGAGAGTGCAGAGAAAATACAAAAATTCCATAACTGATAGCATCTATGTATCGAAGCTATGCAAAAGATTAATAAAATACAAACACATAACTATATATATTCACGTTACAATTCAATGCAAAATTTTTAAGAAAATGTTTATCCTGCTTATAAGTAGGTAGTTCGTTGAAGCAAGCCACCCAGTTTTCAATTACTGCATCAAAATTTACAATTTGAGGCAAATCAATTTGGTATTTTTCCGTCTTCAGAACATTATTTACTTGGTTCAATGCTGACTGAACAGCACCTTCAATAATTTCCTTCATCTGATCAAGAATTTCATTTAATTTTTTAGTAGATATGTTGGTGCTGGCTCTTAAATTCAGAACGAATAATACTAGACGAGAATAATAATAGTCAGAATTATTGCTTTCAGGAAAATTAGCAATTCTGTTTCTCTATCATCACATATTTCAGCATTAAAATTGTTCGGAAATGGAGGATTAGAAAAATTATGAGCACCATTGTGTTTTCGATGCGCGTGAACATAGAGTGCATTGAAGTTTGGGAATGTATAAGGGCATTCCTCTATATTGCATCGTATAAAGAATCCACAGTCATTTTTATGAAAATCTCTCAAATGTGAATGCAAAAGTTTCTGAGCGATAAATTTTGTCTCGCAAAAGCTACAGGGAAACATAGCAGAACAAATGTTCATTAAAAAAGGGAATTGCAACCGGATATTTCATAAGCTATGTAAAATTTTTAATCTTAATAAACTAAAAGTAAAGCAAATTTTTTACCTGATTTGATAAAAAATAATCCTTAATTTATAGTTGTAAGTAGATAAACAAAATAAGAGACAGGAAAATTGTTAAGACGACACGAGGTCAGATTAGCTAAACAAAACAACACATCACATATTCAATATGGTCCGCATGGCAACTCGGAGTTCGTTGCCATTTGACCGAATCGAGTAACAGCTCTTCCCAAAACAGGTTCAAAATAAGTAGATCTGTTGTTTCAGTGACACAGTATAACTATTTTGGAATGACGTTTGTTGAAGGACCCGAAATGGACACGATTTTCGCTATAATAGGTACCCTTGATTTTTTCACTCTGATCTGGGTTCCAGACCGATTTGGAATAGCACCGTTTTGGAGTTCGTTGCCATTCGACCGAATCGAGTAATAGCTCTTCTCAAAGCAGGTTCAAAATAAGTAGATCTGTTGTTTCAGTGACACAGTATAACTATTTTGGAATGACGTTTGTGAGGACCCGAAATAGACACGATTTTCGCTATAATAGGTCCCTTGATTTTTCTACTCTGGGGTTCCAGACCGATTTGGAATACACCGTTTTGGGTTCGTTGTTCCATTCAGCCGAGATCAGTAATACTCTTCCCAAAACAGGTTCAAATAAGTGATCTGTTGTTTTGAGTGAACACAATTTATTTTTAGAATGACGTTTGTGAAGGACTAGGACATGATTTTCCTATATGGGTCCCACTTGATTTTTCCTCTAATCTGGGTTCCAGACCGATTTGGAATAGCACCGTTTTGGATTCGTTGCCATTCGACTCGATGTAGCTCTTCCAAAACAGGTTCACAATAAGTAGATCTGTTGTTTGAGTGACACAATATAACTATTTTGAATGACGTTTGTTGAAGGACCCGAAATGTTTGTTTTCGCTATAATGGTCCCTTGATTTTCACTCTAATCTGGGTTCCGAACCGATTTGGAATAGCACCGTTTTGGAGTTTCGTTCCATTCAGGCCGAATCGGGTAAAGCTCTTCCAAAACAGGTTCACAATAAGAATCTGTTGTTTGAGTGACACAATATAACTATTTTGGAATGACGTTTGCTGAAAGGACGAAATGGAACGATTTTCGCTATAATTTGTACCTTGATTTTCACTCTGATCTGAGTTCAGATTTGGAATACACCTTTTGAGTTCGTTGCCATTCGACTGAATCGAGTAGCGCTCTTCCAAAACAGGTTCAAAAGTAGATCTATTGTTTAAGGTGACAATATAACTTTTTGGAATGACTTGTGAAGGACCCGAAATGGACACGTTTTCGCTATAATGAGTCCGATTTTCACTCTATCTGGGTTTCCAGACCGATTTGGAATAGCACCGTTTTGGAGTTCGTTGCCATTCGACCGAATCGAGTAATAGCTCTTCCAAAAACAGTTCACAATAGAGTACGTGTTGTTTGAGTGACACAATTATTTATTTGGAATGACGTTTGCTGAAGGACCCGAAATGGACACGATTTTCGCTATAATAGGTACCCTTGATTTTTTCACTCTGATCTGGGTTCCAGACCGATTTGGAATAGCACCGTTTTGGAGTTCGTTGCCATTCGACCGAATCGAGTAATAGCTCTTCCCAAAACAGGTTCACAATAAGTAGATCTGTTGTTTGAGTGACACAATATAACTATTTTGGAATGACGTTTGCTGAAGGACCCGAAATGGACACGATTTTCGCTATAATAGGTACCCTTGATTTTTTCACTCTGATCTGGGTTCCAGACCGATTTGGAATAGCACCGTTTTGAAGTACAGTGTAGATGTGACATGACACGAACAGTTTTGCCTCCATTAGGGATGTTAATGTAAACAATGAACAAAACAGGTGCAAGTCCACTGAATGAGCATAGGTTAAATCACTATTACAATTTGAAATTCAAAATGATTTGTTAAGGAAATCATGAAAATCAAAGAAAGCATAAGAGATTCAATTGAAATTTTTTTCCCGGCGAACAAGCCGGTTGCCGAAGGCTGCCAGTGGAGAATAAATCATTGGCACTTTGTAGCAACAATGTTTGATACGCCAATTTTTTAATAGAAAATTTGCATTGATATAATGCCACATTTTATTTCCGTCCAGTTAATTTCGCTGTAAATGTGCCACATATAAAGTGACAGGAAATGCTTATAATTCAAATAACAAAAATTTATTAAAAGGAACAAAAACGAAAAGTTATTAAAGTCGAGTGATGTTCTACTTTATACCTTTTATTCAATTTAAGCAAAATCTTTCATAGTTTTTAACTTTCATCAATTTTCAAATAATTTGTTCTATAAACATATAAAACATTTGAAAACGATATTATCAAAAAGTTCATAAACTCTTCACACAGTTATAGCGGGACTTACTTACTATTTCACTTATCCAGCTTACCCTCGGTCCCATTTAAGTCGGTTAAGGGGGAATCTACTGTAGATACAAAAAGTATTTCTCAACTTCTCACTACAATAAATTTATTGCATTGGCGTTTCGCTTTGAATCTTCACAAGGGCTATTTTGGGATTAGCCTGTAAACTTGAATCGTGGCCAAATGACGATGGAAATTCTAGAAGAGAAAAAATTCATAAAGATAAATTTAAATCATAAAGATATTATTTAACCATTCGACTGACTGACATGGAAAAACTAAAATTAGTGTTTCTTTTCTTACATATTATAATTATTCCTTTTCGCTTATTCACTACAGCTGGTTGTTTCACTTTAAAAAAAAACAGTTACTTATGTCGGAAAAGGCGTTGTTATGCGATTATAAGTAAGCGAATGGTTTTTTTATCTTGGACAATCAGGATTCAAAAATATTGTAAAAATATATGTAATGTCTTAAGACATAAGTGTTTATGTTCCTTATCATGCTAAAATTATGGAAAATTCGAGTGCTGAATATCGTTCACTGAACATAATCACTCGCTGTCTATGCTTCTACCCATGTCCATCCATTTGGTACAGTAGCTAAACAGGTTGCAGGTACAGAAGCACGGTCTGTATGTCTGAAGTTTGTAAATTATCATTAAATAATTTATTCCGCACTTTCCGCATTATCAGCAGAATAATTCTTTTAATAATATTAATTTAAAAATAATGCAATAGAATTTATATAATATAATATTTTATAACTAACCACCTTCGGCAACCAGCTTGTTGGGAGGGTATATAATTTCATTCATAATTTGATATTCATGGTTCCCTAACAAAGTTATTTTAAACTTCTAATTGTGATAGACATTTAACCCGCTTTCTTTACGTAGCCTTGCACCTGTTCTGTTCGTTGTCTACATGAACGTCCCTAATGGAGTCAAGTAACTGTCCGTGTCATATAACATTTAATTGTAAGTTTTCGATGCCAACTTCACTTTGTTATTCCTCATACAACTTCAAATTTGCTTTTGAATTCAACATAAAATTGACGCGACACATTTTACTTCCAGCAGCTTGTTTGCCGGATTAAATCAGAAACAAGTATTTGATGCATTAAAGTACTTTTCCTGCATAAATTAAATCTTTTCCTGGCATTGTCTACAAAACACATATTAACATCAACAAAAATATCAATCGTACCATTAACAATTGATAAAATAAAAGAAATTTTATAGATTTTTGAATAAATTTAGCAAATTAAATATATTTTTAATAGCATGTTATAATATTTTTTTAGAATTAAGTTAGCAATTAAATATTTATATATAAAAGGCAAATACCATGACTCACTCACTCATCACGAAATCTCCCAAACCACTGGGACTTTCAAACTTGAAATTTGGCAGGCGGTTGCTTCCTGGGGAGTAGGTGCTCACTAAGAAAGAATTTTTTGAAATTTTAATTAGAATTTAAATTATTTAAAAATTACTTTAAATTTTAACGTTTTTCCGGAATAACCTCGGATGCTATTATCGCAAAAAAACACATTTTTACATCATCTTAAAGATAAAAAGAATTAGTTTTTCAAGGACACCGATCTTATTTCAATGCAACATTTTGTTCAATTTTAATTAATGTTTCAAAATGTTTTAAAACGTGAATTGTAACAATATTTTTATTGCTGTAAATAAAATTTAAACCATCTCATTATTTCAGAAAATCTTTTATTCACTCGCAAGTGCAATTGTTACGGTTGTAATGGTATAAATTGTGTTTTTTTGAGGAAATTAACTCCAATTGCCCTAATAACTCTAATTTTTATTGTGTGTGAGGTAGACTGAAATGATTTTCGTCCTTTCTTCAAGCATTTAACCTCATGTTTTCCTGCCATTTTTAAATTAGGAGGCATGAAAATGCTTTCAAATTTTTGTATATTGCATTATAGGTAATTTTTTATTAAACTTTGGGTTAGGCTTAAGAGTACAGTACTGCCTCCCAACTTGTATTTCCTCAAGTGATAACTCATCCAATTTGATATTAGATTTAGCGCAGTTCAGAACTCATGGTTGGAGGCCAGCTTAACGGTAGAGGAAAGAGTAGAGAAGTTGGTGACGGGACATTATAACGGTAGAGGAAAGAGTAGAGAAGTTGGTGACGGGACATTATAACGGTAGAGGAAAGAGTAGAGAAGTTGGTGACGGGACATTATCGTCTACATACAGGGATCCCACTTATATCCGTTAAACCCCCCTTAACTTCCAAACGGTGACAGCTTAGGCCATAAAGTTGGCGTCTAGGTATAATAAAAGGCTATGCGCTACTCGATGAGACAACTTACAACGCCATCTATCGGCAAATTTTGGAATTAGCTGGTCGCCGTAGGCGGCTAGTACTCTATAAAATAGATTTGATGCATAATAACACTATACGATACACACGTCGATTACAATTACTATTAGAGTTGATAAACCAGTCTAAAGACTCTATTTTGAGAAAATTAAAAGTTCTTCACTAAGCCACCTATTTTTGGTCACTTAAATAGAGAGGGTAAAAATGAATGCCCGTATTTCAAAATCATTTTGTGCAACAGAGATCATGTAGTGATTTCAATATCTTTTCTGTATATCCTTTTCAATGAAACACGATTAACTATATTGGAAATTTTTTGTTGAGAAATTCTTTGGTGTGTAATACAAACTAAATTAAGTGTGGACAATTTTAATTTTAAACAAAAATATTGATTCAGAACAATGAATAGAATACGAAAGGGAGAATAATTGCCTCATAACTTTTGTCTCATCTGTGAAATATATTCCCTTTAAGCAAAAACAGATTGAAATTTCAAGTCCAGTATGTTCCATAAGTTTTCTCTACAGAATAAATATAAGTTAAGTCTATTTCAATAAAAATGGGAAAAAATATGTTAATCACCATAGTAAAGTTAAATTATTGTTTCGTTTGTAGGCTCTATTAGTCATACCACTAACAAATACCAGAAGACTTTACGAGCTAAAGATTTGGAGTGCATAAAATATTTATTTCATTCGGCTTATGCTTCTGGTTTTGTACTTATTTTACGACGCCATTAAATTCCAAAATTTGAAGAAAGGGACATGAGATGTCTTCAGCAAGCCGTTACGGCTGAACGAATGAACGTTACAGTAGTAAAAGAGTACCTAAAATTGTGTGGACTTCAGTGGCGTATGAATTATACATTTCTTAAAATGGTTGTCTCACATTATTTACAGTTATGCAGATACATGTCAAAGATTCCCTTTGACTCAAACACAGGATCCACACAAAAATGGATTTAAGCATAGCATCGATTAAGCAAATTATTTTTTGCAGTGCTTATTATTACTCTTTAAGGATCGAGTCTGTAACTTTTAAATGAAACGAAATCACTGTAATTCTATATGAACGATGAGGTCACCACTCTTCAAATCGTGATTTTTTCTCAGTAATTTTTTGTCTACAAATTTTGCGTCATTTATAAGCAAGTAATTAAAACTGGGTTTTGAGCATATTTAACCTCTTAATGGCTATTATTCATGACTGTTCAGTTTACTTTACATCTGTTACAATCAGTTAACCGTTGACTCATAGCTTTGATAGCACAAGCTTAGAAATTTTAAGTTCTTGTCTTGGGTTTGCATAAATTTATGTAAACTATATGATATCTGTTCTGCTGATTTCAAAAATAATATCTATTTTTCTGTATAACATGAGGATTTTTACAATTATGAAATTAAAAACTTCGAATTTCAGACATTTTTAAAAACACTCGTTTACACAGTTTACAAATCATTCATTATTTCAATAAAAGTTACTCTCAAAAATGTTTGAAAATAAATAATTATCAATATATAATTATAAATCAAATTTAAAAGGAATTTAAATTTAAAAAATTAAACTAGTTTATTTTACTTTTCTTCCAAACATTCACACTCATATTCACATTCCATTGTCCTCGATATTGTTTTTTCATTCATTTTGAAGTGAAAACGTCTTTCCGCTCGTTACAGTGATAGTCGGTCGAACTTTCTAGTGTCACAAAATACCGTCAAATTTGAATCGCTAATAACTACGAGACTAATAATGCGAAAAGAATGGTTGACCCCACATCATATCTGTAAGAGTTTGTCGCATAGTACTTGTTTTGCCTGTGACGTCATCGCACCAGTGTAGGCTCATGAGCGTGATTGTTATGAAATAGCTTCATGTAAGGCTATAAATATGTTTGGCGTGGAAACGCGTTTAGCTAGGTGACTGATTCTGGTGTCATTTTAAAGAACTTGAGGAGCATTAATAGGAATCAAAGTGAGACAATATTTATCAGAATATATGTAAAAGTTGGTATCAAATTGAAAATTTCAAACTCGGCATGTTTTTTGATTAAAACATGCAGAGTTTTCTTTTGAATTGTACGATAGTTACAGAATACTTGACAATACGTAAAAGAAATATTGTATTAAAATTTGAATTCAAAAATTTGAATAATACGGGAAATGTGAGCGTTTGTAGTAAATAATGTTTTACTGCGCATACTCGAAATGTAGTTCTATATACTGTCAACAGATGGCGCCATCAAAAGCTACTCTGAATAAAACATAATAAAGGGGCAGTTCGGGTCCGCGCCGTAGATGTTTCGTGGGAACGTCGAGATAAAATCATAAAACAAGTATTTCGTATTAATATGTAATGTAATTATCAATCTCTTTAATACGATATTTACACAGAGTAGATTAATGTTTACAAAATAGATAAATCACAAGTTTATCACATGTAGCAAGAGTTTGTGGTAGCTTGTGATTTATTTATTCTGATTGTATTAAAAAGATTGATAATTAAATAATATATCAGTACGAAACACTTGTTTTATGATTTTATCCCGACGTTTTCACGAAAAATTTACAGCGCGGACCCGAACTGCGCCTTTCTTATGTTTTTATATCTTGGTGAAATATCTTCTCATTCAGCGCATCAAGATTTCAGGAAAATACTTAAAATGAGAAGAAAAAAGTGTATTTTTAAGGTAATGTTACAGTTTAGTTCTTCAAAGTTTTGTAGCAGTTTTGCCACTATTGTTGCTTAGTTAGAATCCTTGTAATTTCCTAAATATTTCTAAATGCGTCTTTGAAATTGACTCGATCTTTTTCTCGATCGATTTCGTTTTACCTCAATTTTTTTATCCTTCATTAACTGTCTTATATCTGAGCCGACTAACACACCATTTTTGATTTTACCGTCCGATAAATGTTAAAAAGTATTAATTAAATATCGAAAGTAATCGCTATTTTTGCCGAATGCTTTAACAAAGCTTTAGCTAAAGGTTTAAACTCTAATTTTATGTGCCAGGGTGGTAAGAGGACTTGTTTTGGTTCCATTAAGTTCTGAGGAATCATATACTTTGATCCTAAATTTAAAATTTTCCTTAGATATAATCCTTTCCTTATCCAACGTTGCTTTTCAATCTACTATTCCACTTACACTGGAAAGAGGCCATTTTTGTAGAGTCACATTGCAATCCTAATAACACGGTTAAAATTTTAAAATTCCCTCGGATTTCCCATTTAAATTTTTCATATTTTATTTTAATGAAGAGGAAATGAAAACTTTCAAATGATTCTTTTAAAATTACCGAATGAGGTGCAAGAATTGAAGCAAGAACGTTACCATCATGCAGCAAGACACCTTTTAAGCTTCTCTTACTAAAATCAATAGTCTTCACTAAGATGGAGCCTCTCCAGTGGTGGAAGATAAATTAGCTATATTTACAGGAATATCTATATAGTATACAAGTGATTTTTCTTGATAGAAATACCCGATAAGTTTTTTTCTCGATTTCTTTACGAAAAAAACTGCTGTTCCTGTAGCAAGCAACTTTTTTCTAACTGACACTACATAAGAGAATGACAAAATTGAAAAGGAGATGTTCCAGCTAATCAATAGTTTCTTCATTTGCGCTTTAACCTCCCCGTACAACGGTTTGGCTCCAGATATACGATAAATATAACTGCTTATTTCATGAAAAAAGAATTGTACCAGTCTAATTTCCAAAAGTTAAATTGGATGTTAGACTGCTTTGTTCCTTTCCCTGCATTTGTTCCGACAGATATAGCTTAATAACCAAAAATTCTCAATAATTAGAAATCAAGTCTCTCAATACGAGCTTTATTAAATTCCAGAAACGCAGCACCCGAAGGAAAACCGTAGGAAAACTGCTCATAAAACAAAGCGAAATCGCTGAATTTCCCTTTTACATTATAATCCGTCGTCACTAAGGGCATTGTCCAACGTTCAGACGTTATTCATCGAAACCCATTCCATGTTCATGATGGATAGCTAGGGTTACCATACGTCCGGATTTCAAGCTTACGTCTGGACTATTGTAGGGATCTTCAAAATGTCCGAATGGTGAGCCGTGTCCGCTCCATGACCGCCGTGTGGTGAGAGAGGAGTTTGGTTGTAATAGGGAAATCTGATGTATTCGAGGAAACTGACGTCATTCCGCCAATGAATGAAAATGTATTGCTTACACTTTTGACGTCCTTTGCTGATGAGAAAGTGGACGAGCCTCCTCATCCAGGTCTCGGTTCAAACTGAAAATTGTTTTGAAGTTTGGCAGTTTTGCTTGAATTATGTTTTTCAGTAATATAATATTAAATTACCAAAAATTAGTAAAATTGTATCTTCTTTGTATTCTGACGTTTTAAATTTTTTTTCTCGTCCTCAAGTCCTGTGCTAATGTTATGAAGGAAGGTCGATGGTAGCCCAGATAGCACGTAAGTTTGCAGCAAGTTTGATTTTGACTTGATATTAGCTTGTCATAGCAAATTTGACTCGTCAAATTTGAAGCGAACTTGTAGCAAATTCGCCGTGACAACTAGCGCCACCTTCCTTGCATTGCAAGTCTGCTGCAAGTTCACCGTGACAAATAGCGCCACGTCTTTCGCAATGCAAATTTGCAAAACAAGCTTGATGCAAAAATAGTACAAAGAGATAATTATCTTTGTCTCTGTTTTAAAAAAAACATCCGATTTTTAATAGCATCTCCTAGACCATCCTTCTTTTTATTAATTCAATAAATCAATGATAATTTGTAAAAAAACTAAATTTTTTTATAAAAAAAAATTTGAAACATTTTCCATCTTTTTACTAAAAGTTTTTACTTTAAAAAAAACTATATCGCCTTTTTCTTAATGTTGAAATTTTAGCATCTATAAACAAAATTAAACCGGAAAAACAGTCAATGTTTGTTGAAAAATAATAACTTATACATTTTGTCCCATTTTGAAGTAATTACTTTTGAACTCTAATTTCATAATTTATTCTACTAGCAGAACGTAGTTATTAGCGAAAATCGCTCTCTCATTGACTTCAAATCATATTCTCAACTCAAAAAATTAATGAAATCAAGAAAATAGTTCAAAATAAATCGTATACGAATCGAATTGAACGATGTATTAGCGAAATCTATCTTTTCCTTTCGTAGCCGAGCTGGCCGAATGGTATAGACGTCAGGCTACCAACCGGTAGGTCGCGAGTTCTATCTCGGGTTGTGTTCGCACTCTGTTTTTACTATAATTTTTAATGAGTTTGCACGGCAAGTCTGCTGCAAATTTGCTGCAAGTTCGTCCCATGGTGACTTCGAAGCTTGCGTTAACTTGCTGCAAACTTGTTTCCCATTTGCACTCTTGTCGTGAGAAATTTGCTGTAAGCTTGCAGATTTGCAGTGCAAGTCTGCTGTAAATTTGCTGCAAACTAAAATTGCTATCTGGGAGGCTGCTTTTAGGATTTTATACTATAATTTCACTCCCCCAAGACTCTTCAGCCTCCCCCTCCCGATGTGTCCGGATTTCAACCAAAAAATTTATGGTAACCCTATGGATATCTGAAAAAAATGCAAGCCGATTTAGAACTCACCCCGAAAAAAGAAGAGACGAGGACCCTTTCCTCAACCACCTTCTCTTTTCTCTAAAGTATTTTTTTCCTTACTTATTCCTCTCCTTCTTTTAATTCTCGATTCTATCTCCGTTAGAGAGAATTTTCCACAGGATCTAAATTATTGACAGGGCAAAAAGTTCAGAGACATTTTAGGTAAACGGCGAAAAGGTCTGAAATTAAACTGCATTATAGGAGGTCTTTAATAGTTTCGAACCTATGCTGTATTTCTCGGCCAGTTGTCTTGTTTTTATTGCAAAATTCATTTAAATAGACTTGCTTCATGTTTCCACATGAATTCGTTTGAAGATAAAGGCGGTGTTTATTTAATGTGGAAAGCGAAATAAATATTGTGTTTTTATCTGTCAATGCAGTTTTATCGAGTCAGTCTTTGAGTGGTTGTGAAAATGGAATAAATAATATTCTTGCGTGAAGTTCGTTTAGAAAGAAAATGTGTTGTTGAGAGATGCATCAGATGAGTACATTACATCTGCATGAAAATTTTTGAACTAAAATGGATCAAAGTAAATCATAAAAGGATTACGACGCATTACGTTATTAATATTGTTGAAAAATTATGTAAATGATTGTGAATATTTGTTTGAGCTTTCCTCCTATAGAATATTTTATTTTACTTTAGTTATTTTTGTTTTGAATCAATTATCAATTTAATTTTTTTACTCCAGTTTTTATTCATGCTCCACTCCAGTGCTCCGCATGGCTTAGCAGCTATATATATAGCTAAATATAGTGCTTATAATAGCTTCAATTTTTTATATAGGCTATTATAATTCAATATTATTTCTTTCCTGGCTTTTCTTGCAGACTACGGGATACAGAAAATAAATTTGACAAGAATTCAAAATCTTATAACAGTTTCTGATATGCGTATTAAGGTAGCTCGGTACGGTGCCCCACTATGCCCCTCCGAGAGTTTGTGTACGCCATAGAAGTTAGATAAGTATAATTTCATACGTGCTTTGTATATCTAAAATGTAAATCTGCTTCAAATTATAAATCCTATTGGCCAAATGCATTGGCCAATAGCATTTTCTCTTCACTGTATTACGGAGCTTTACACAAAACGCGCCATAACGTGCTGGCATACGAGGAACACAAGGGAAGAAAATTTACGCTGGTTTTTGAAATAATCTTTTGCAGCATAAAATGTCCTTTTCTCATTCTCTTTCCGCCTTTGTTTGCGTTTGTGTTCTGTCTTTGTCTTTTAATTTTTGGCTCTGTCTCCCTGTCCCCCGGAGGACCGGAATTATTGGCATCGACAAATTAGGTGACGACTGAAGTAAAAAGGGCAAATTGTCTTCCATAAAGTGGTGAATTGGGAAGTCTTTGAAATTTAACTGCATTAGCGGAATGGTGTTGTTAATACCGTGCAAGAGCTCCGCTAAATGTCCGTGACACGTGTTGCTGTTTTTCCTGTTTCTTTTGCTGGGGCCCTGAACAAAAATTTATCATGTGAGTTTAACTTAATAAGAAGTGAACAAGGTTCTACCAAATGGACGTCGTGAGTTAGTATGAAGGGAACGTGTTATATATTTAATTTAAGCAAACAGAGAAGAATTGCTTTTTACTGTCTACGGACATTGTTGACTTTCTCTGCGTGGATGTGGATTGAGACAGACGGAGTATTTGCTATTGTATTTACAAAGAAACTAGCCGGAATGTTCTCTCCTCGAATTTCTCGTATACTTTAAAATTCGGCAACTTTTGCGTTAAATTTCCTAGCACAATGAGAGAAATCGAATATGCATTTTATTTATCTTTCATTTAAGCTATTGCATTAAAAATTTGAAACAAATCTACAACTTTGTAATCAAGACAACAAGCAGGATTTGCGTACCAGGTAGTGATTTTGATTGCATTCACAAACCTAAAAATAGAAAGGTCGACAGACAGTTAACTCTTTGGCTGATTTGGTCTAAAATTTGGCACATGTCTACATGTTTGATTATAAAACCACGTGTCAAATGCCATCTGTCCATCTTGTATTTTTGATTTGTCGTGTTCATATGCACTCCAAAGAACGGACAGACTTCCCTCTGACGGATTTCGTCAAAAAGTTGGTACATATCTACATGTCTCATTTATCAAATGTCGTCTGTCCATCTTGTTGAATTTTTGATTTGTCGTGTTCATATGCGCTCCGAATGACGGACAGACTTCCCTCTGACGGATTTCGTCAAAAATTTGGTACATATCTACATGTATAATTATAAAACCACGTTTCAAATGCCATCTGTCCATCTTGCTGCATTTTTTATTTGTCGTGTCGAATTTTTTGACAATTACAATACGTTCTCTTCGTACTTCCCGTATGCGAGAAAGTAAAAATTGTTTGAGTCCAAAAGAGTACAGTAGAACCTCGAGAATCTGAAATTTCGGATAATCCGCACATCTCTTTTTAATTTTCTAAAAGTTTTTTTTATTAAAAACTGAAGAAAACTAACAATTAGGAATCAGAAACAAAGCTAATGTTTATTTCTATTTTAAAAGAAACATTTGGATTGGTATTTAAAAATGAATACAGCACCTTAATTAGTAGAAACAAAATCGAATATCTTCTTTGAACGTAAAGCATTAAACTTTACGTTACGAATCACAGCTACCTATTTCCGTACAATTTCACATACACTGTAAAAAAATCCCGTAAAATTTACGGTTTTAAACTGGCAGCTGGGTTGCTTGTGCAAAACCGTAAAAGTTACGAAGTAAATCCGTAGGTACAACGGCTTTTTACCATACAGGAACAAGTTTTTCCCGTAAAAGTTGCGAAGTAAATCCGTAGTCACAACGGTTTTTTACCGTATGAAATTAAGTTTTCTCCGTAAAAATTAAGTCATCGAAGTAAGTGACGTCATCGACTGAGTTGAGTTGTTTTTCTCCTTCTGTTCGAGTTGAAATGTGTTGATGTGTATTATCAATTAGGAATATTAATTAATAAAGGCTTAATTATTCATTTAATTTAGTTTAATTAATATAATTCTTAATTGAACTTACTTGGACGATTTCGATGCAAGATGGTGACAAAACTTCTAACTCCTCCGAGCCGGGGATCGAAACCGCGTTCATAGAAATGAAAGGCAGTCGCTCTAACCACTAGACCACCGGAGACTTCATAAAATGAAGTAAAAATAATCTATTTGAGTTTTAAAGTCACTATAGCTCTAGTGGCGCCACCTAGTGGTGTAAAAATCAACTATTGCCAGAACACGTGTTTTAAGGTTAGCTTTCATGAGTGACAACAGGTTACTGCAACATGTGTACACAATAGCGGAGATGGAACCCTATTAAAAACATGAAATGAATGCAATAAAATTACATTTAAGAAAAGAGAAAGTTATCGTACGGAAAGCAATACCGTATGACGAAAAATAGAATTTGAACTGACGGTCTTAAACCGTTTATGGCTGGAGCGGAAAACGGTGAGAAACCGTTTTGTCAACAAAACAGCTTTAAACCGTCAAATATACGGAAAAAGTCCGGGAAAAAAGCGGATATTTTTTACAGTGTAGTAGCAAAGTCAATACTCTACTGAATTCGGTAGGTTATATCAAGAGTATGTTACCGAATTTTCCGGATAATCGGAATTTCCCGGATAATCCAAATTTCCCGGAATCCGAACAGAGGTCAGCCTCAATTAGTTCGGATGCCCGAGAATCTATTGTAGTTTTGTTTGTGTGCGGCTTTTTGAAGTAACTGAATGGATTTTAGAAAACCATCGGAAAATGTTGTTCCGATATTATTTTGAATATTAATATTCCCAAGTGATATTTTAAATGACTTCAAGAAATTTTGTAAGTAATTATCTCTTTTATTGTTTTGTGAATATTACTGTATTATTTTTAATCTAGGTCTTATGTCCTTGGCATTTTTGCTTTCGATTTTTTTAAATCTTCTTCATTGTGTTTGTCTTTTATTCCATAATTTTTCCATTTTTAATTGTCTTGTGCTTTTTGGGGGGATAGCGACAAAATTTTTACTTTTTTCGTATGTCGTTAACAGAGAAAGCACTTATTAATACCATAGGCGGGCTTCTCTTCCTGACGAACGGCTCGCCATATTTTTCAATTTATTAAATTTTTGTTTTATTTTTTGTCCTTTGTTTCTTGTATGTTTTTGAATTTTTGTCTTTCGTTTCTTGTTTGTTTTGATATATATATATATATATCAAAAATCAAATTAAATTAAGATTGAAGAATAAAAATTAAGATTAAAATACCGATGGAAACAAAGATGAAGATTCCAATGGAAATAATCTTAATCGAAACTCCCCCCCTCCCCAACCTTAGAAGTTTGGCGCAAAAGAAAGTAACTTGATATTTCGTAAACATCCGGACCCTACACGACGAATTCCGTTCATTTCTTTGTCTTATCTCCCGCTGGGTGCATCCCTCAGTTTTAGGTACGTAATATAATTTCTAATATTTGGTATTTCATTCGAATTCTTGGTCTAGCATAAAGCTCGAGGTGAAGGCATTGTTTTTAGCTTTATGCTAACACTGTTCGCAGAAAACATTATGATTTCTCTAATTTCACTTATTTATGCCTGATGATCATCTATACGCTTTTACCGATAAACCACAGTCTTTGTTTATCCATTTAAATTTAACATTGATTGATTTTCATGACATTGCTATATATATATGTATTAATTTACTGACGAAGAATTGATTTCTTAAAATCTCCTAAGATATATATATATATATATATATATATATATCCTGTAAATAATTTTTCACAAAATATTATCTGTGATTGTTTGTCCAGTATGTGTATATCCAGTCCAGTACATATATATCTTAGGAAATATTATGAAATCAATTGTTCATCAGTAAACCAATATTTTGATGAATACCAGACATACTGGACAAACAATCACAAAAATTATTTACAGGATGACAGTTTAATTTTAAAGTTATTATTTTCGTGCTTTAAATTTCATCGCATTTTATTCAGAACCATATAAAACAACCACTGAAATCTTCGTTTTGAGTGAATTCTCAGAGACCAACCTTATTAAATTCCGACTGCGTAGCACCTAAATATTAAACCGCGCTTAAACTGCCCATGAAAAAATGGGAGACGCCTTCAAAATTGATGATTTTACTTTTCTTTGAAATTTTATTGTTATCGGTGATGGGGTCCAGCATTCTGACGCCATTTCCCGAAGACTATACTCCGTTCGTGATTGATGGTTCAAAGACAAAACGCAAGCCAACCTGGAATACATCCACGGACAGTAGAGGCAGAAACTGTGAGTTCAAATGCCTCCTCTTTTCTCGCCTTTTTTCTTCCCTTAGCGTATTATTCTCGGTCTCGTAATTCTTGACTCCACTTTTAGAGTATCTAAAGAAAGGGAATTATTGACGGGGAGACAAATTAAAAGACTCTTCACGTAAAAATAGAGAGCTATTCCTCCTCAATGCAGGCGAATCAGGAGTTCTTAGGAATTATACTGCATTAACGGTTAACTCTTACAAGTTCACAACATGTTTTGTTTTGAAAATTTCCAAATTTATTTCAAAAATGAGTATTAGACGTGTAGCTGGTCATATATATGCCGGTAATAAACTTTTGGTTTCTCAGTGAAACCAATGAAAGGTAACGGGCTATTTTTCCTCCGAATAAGTTATCATCGAAATGCAATTTAAGTTATGTCTTTAATTTATAAATGTACGTGAGTATTCAGGATATTCAACCTTCATAAAATTCAAAACTACTTTCGAAGATTCAGTTTAAAAAAATATCAATTTGTGTAAGAACCCTTATCATTTTGTTTCTCTTAGAGATCAAATACAATTTAGCTCTTGCAATGCCAATATCTTTGTGAATACTAACGGTACTGAATTGGAATTTTTATATAAGTTGGCCTATATATCTGGCTCTTAAGTTATGGAAGAAAAATTACGCTACGTTTCGCCCATGCGCAGTGAAAAAATGCTCAATGTGTGGTCTCACTGCGAAAGCAATGATGAACTGGAATTTTTATATAAGTAGGCCTATATATCTGGCTCTTAAGTTATGGAAGAAAAATTACGCTACGTTTCGCCCATGCGCAGTGAAAAAATGCTCAATGTGTGGTCTCACTGCGAAAGCAATGATGAACTGGAATTTTTATATAAGTTGGCCTATATATCTGGCACTTAAGTTATGGAAGAAAAATTACGCTACGTTTCGCCCATGCGCTGTGAAAAAATGCTCAATGTGTGGTCTCACTGCGAAAGCAATGAAATTGGATTTTTATATAAGTTGGCCTATATATCTGGCACTTAAGTTATAGAAGAAAAATTACGCTACATTTCGCCCATGCACTGTGAAAAAATGCTCAATGTGTGGTCTCACTGCGAAAGCAATGATG
>BGPR01001406.1:189457-214943 GCA_013235015.1 Araneus ventricosus
CGCTGTGAAAAAATGCTCAATGTGTGGTCTCACTGCGAAAGCAATGAACGCGAAAGGGTTAAGGACATAATCCGAGTTAACTCGTCCTAAATACTATAGGCTACAAAATAACTCGGTCCATAACAGATTAAACGGCACGTGATCGTTAAAGTTTCCAA
Organism: Araneus ventricosus; assembly: GCA_013235015.1. Lineage (NCBI taxonomy): Eukaryota > Metazoa > Arthropoda > Arachnida > Araneae > Araneidae > Araneus > Araneus ventricosus. The sequence goes on from BGPR01001406.1 coordinate 189,616, forward strand.
GGGCTTCTGTATATATGTGGGCTTATTTGCACGAATTTGGTCTTTTAGAGTATCCGGAATAACAACTGATTCTGCGAAATAAATTTAATGAAAAGAGAATAATGTTCTAATAAAAAGCTGGTACAAATTAGTCTGAAACGGAAAATAGAATTTAAGTAGTTTGAAAGAAGGAGCAAATAATTGTATGCCAATCGAATGGAAATGGAATAAACGAAATATTTAGTATCGTGGCTTAAAAAAGAAAATGGAATAAAACGAGCATTTCATTTAGGTATGATAACTCATGAAACACTTGAAAAGTTGATTGGTTGGTGGAAATTAATGTCAAAGAGCCAGAATTGGCTATGTTAAGGCAAACATATGCCGAAGAATCTCAAAAGAATTTTATTTTTAGATTTCGGTGGCATAGAATAACAAAATTTCCTTTTAAAATGGCGATTAGGATGGATTAAGGGCAAAGTTCTTTCTCCATTTTTTTTAGTTATTAGAAGCGAATATCTGTAGTCTCTTTTTGGCAGTGACACAAAAGAACAAGTAGATGAAACTGTCTAAAGGAGAGACGACAAAACAGATAGATACGTTACATCGTGATAGCGAAATCCCAATAGATTAATAGGGTAGCATTTTTAATTGCCTGTACGGACAGAAGAAATTTCTCAGAACAGCAGCTTCACTTTTAGTGAGGAAAAGGTGAAGGGAAACCATAAATATATTGAGATTTGGATGAATTTTTATTTTTATGCCCTTGAGATCGGCCAAAAACTTGAGAAAAATCACCCAAAACAATAAATAAAAAAATTTCTAGATTAAATTTTAAAATTCGGGCTTCGAGCTGCAATGATTCACCATTACGACTACCTGTGTGCAAAATTTCAAGACTGCAAGTGCAATAATTTTCGTCTAAACATGGCACACAAATACACACGCAAGCAAACAATGCCTTTTATAAATATAGATTAATAAACGTAATATCTTAAAGAGCTTGGTTTACAGATTCCACAAAATTTATTTTGGTGAAATAAAATATGAAAGCAAAATGTATTAGGATAGTAACTCAGCTTTCAACAATGAAAGATAAACACGCAATTAAATATTTTTTTAAAAAATGAAAACGATTTGAATTGTGTTGGTATAATTTACAACAATGAAAAGTATTGACGTAAATTATACCAAAAATATTTTTAAGAATTTATTAAAATTAGAGAAAATATTGTAAGGCAACTTTTTCGTTTAAAACAAACTTTTAGATGTTTAAAATAAACTTTATTAGAACGGAAATACAGTAGAACCTCCATTATACGAAACTCTTTAAACCGGAATCTCGTTTATTCGACGTCGATTTCCTTAAGCTTTTCTTGGTAAATAAACAATATCACTTGAAGGTTACCTTCGGCGGTAGCTATTCCTACTGCAGGCAGTGCCGACATCTTATATATTTCTCTCCTATCCCCCCTATTGTCGGAAATTCCATTCTATTATCCCCCTTTGCCGGAAATTCCATTCTATTGTCCCCCTTTGCCGGAAATTCCATTCCTCTCCAAGACCATCCCTTTCTATTGGCTACTTTCTGTCCGACTCAGAAGCGTTGGCTTTACCGAAATGTAGAACATTCATTTATGCTCTGGAGCCTACTAAAAGAAAGGGCGTTTTGTTAACATTGGAACAGAAGTTCCAAATTGTGAGCAGAATCGAAGCAGATGAGCCAAATTGTCAAAAGAATTTAGTGTTGGAGTATCAACAGTCGGAGACATGAGACGTGATTCTGAAAAAATGAAAAAGTGTTATGCAGCGTCTAATTGCAAATCAGCTATATTGCGGAAAACTATGAAATGCGCGAATTCTGATCCGTTTAAGCCAATATAAAGTATGTATCGTATGCCATATAAACATTTACATTGCATTTTCTGACTTAGGTGATATCTATTGAACAAATTTATTGTTTATAATTATAATAATATAATTAAAAACATCACATTTAGTTATTTTGTACATGTTTAAAATCCAGTGTTAAAATTTTTGCGGTCTCCTGACGGCCATTTTTAAGTGTTCTCTTTTATCCGGAATTTTGATTTACTGACTGAGGTCCGATCCCGACCACTTTGGCTAATCGAGGTTCTACTGTAGTTGATTCTTTCTTATGATGTATCTATTTTCTTACTATGAATTTTAGGAAAAATGCATTGGAGAAATGAACATGAAAAATCAGCCAAAATACCACAAAATATTAACTAAAAAATTTTCTAGATTAAATTTTAAAACTCGGGCTTCGAGGTGCATTGAGTCACCATTAGTACTACTACCTGTGTGCCAAATTTCAGGCCTGCAAGTGCAATATTTTACGTCTTAAATATCGTACACACACATTGCCTTACATATAGAGAGAGATTTGGAGGCATTTTTATTTTTAAAGCCCTTGAGAAATTTAATAAATAGTTTAAAAATATTTATTCGGTAAGTTCTGAAGTTTTTTGAATATAATTATTTATTTTCTTCAAAGCACATTATGTTTTTCATTAATAAGATTACATTACATCTACATCTTATGTAAGTTATATTACATCTTATGTAAGTTATATTACATCTTATGTAAGTTACTCCAGCGCAGAAAACATAATACTTTCAGATTATAAGTAGTAAAATGCTAAATGAGATATAAAATTGGTGGGAATTTGAAAACTTTTGATAAGAATAAAAGGAGTTTAAGCGTTTCAGCTTTTTTGAATAATTCACACTTTTTTAGCTTGTCATAATAATTGTCGTAAGTACTTTAATTCTCTAATTGAATCCAGTCGATCCTACAAGACGGACAGAAATATGATGGTCTTGCCTTTGTGTTTTATGAGGTAGTTATAAGCTGTGTGATGGAGTTATAATTTTCTTCGATAATCAATAATAACTAGAATACAGTAAGTGCTTCGATTGGAGACACGAGGTTTAGTGATTTTTAACTACAACTGAGGTTATCTTCAATCTGACAAAAATATTCATTCCAAAATTCATTTAATTCTGCCTCATATAATTAGATAATTGCCCTCAATGACGGAGAAAATAATTCGGTCAAGACACTGAAAAAAATGGAGCTCTACAATAGAGCCTCCATCCTTTCTCGTTCTATAGGCTATAATATGTCTAATAAGTGCGTTCTTTACTTACGATTTAGGTGCTAACTAATACCTTCATAACATATAGGAGATTCCTTTTGAAATCCAAGCCATCTGCATTGTTTTAGTTTTGGAAATAATAATGACCCATTTCTGTGTTACTGGTCCTACAATGAAGTTTGTTTTAAATTTGAATATGTTTTTAACGAAAATTCAACCAATAACACAACAGCTTTAGTTTCTAAATTTTTTATTTACCATTTGTTGTCTTATTCCATTTGTTCCAAAAGATATCAAATAAGCTCTGAAGTACCGCTATATTTCAGAAACGACTACTCAAAGACGAAACTTTATAAATTCCGTCAACGTAGCACCTAAATATTTAAACTGCCCATAAAAACAAAGTGAGACGCCATCGAAATCTCTGCATTCTACTCTTCTGCAATATTCTGCTGTTATCGGGGATGGCCTCTAGCTTCCTGATGTCATTTCGTGGAAACTATACCATGTTCAGGACAGATGGCTCAAAGACAAAATGCAAGCCGAATTGGAATGCATCCAAAAGCCGAAGAGACAGAGACTGCTTGCTTCATCGTCTCTTATTTTCGTATTATTTTTTCTTCTTTTCACATGCTTTCTGCTTAGTCTGGGTCGTCAAGTCCCAGGGAAGGTAGGAGTTATTGTCGACAAATTAACTAACTGGTTAGGTAAAAAGACGAACCAGAGATAAATCACGAACTCTTTGAAATTTAATTGGATAAATGGATTCGTGTTGTTTATAGTTTCTAGGACCATCGTTATATGTCTGAGCTTGTGGCTGTTTTTATTTTATTTCCTTCCCTTGTTTTGAGTATTTTGTGAACCGAGTGTTTTGATTGAGTATTTTGTGTATTTTCCGAGCTTCAATTGATTTTATGGGCTTAACTTAATGAAATATGAATAAAGTTTTAACGAAAAGACAACATGGACTCCAATTAAGAGGAATGTGGTACTTATTTATTCGGATTTTGAAGAAAAGATTTTCGTTGATTGTCTATAAATATTAACTAAGAAGTTAATTGGTTGAATAAATTATGGAGAACTATGGAAATGAGATAGATAAATTATTAGGTACTGTATCATAAAAAATGCTTTGTTTAGAATGGAATTAAGTGAACATTATACGTTTCGGAGCTAATTAATGAAATAATTAGAAGGATTTACAAGGTAAGAAATACAGATAGTGGATTTATTTTTTTTATTTAGAAGCTGTAAAAAATTTCGTGTACTGTAAATTTTTTTTAAAAAATTGTACTGAATGCCATTTTCTTTAATTTATAACTATTCTTTATTTGCTTTGAAATATTTTCTATTTTTTGATTAACTAGAAATTTATTTTCCATATCTTCAGATATCACTTATTATATTAGCGCAAAATACAAAAGTCTAGAAGGATGGAAGGAATTATCATAGTTTAAATGAGAAAAAAATCCTATGTGGATTTGAAGAAATTTCATAGAAATAAAGGATCATCGACGCTTCGGTTTCATCGTATTACTTAGAATTCTGAGTATCTACTCTCTTTGTCATGTCAGGTAAATTGAATTATATTATTTCTTTGAGCAAGTGCTGTAGGCATTACAAAACCGACAAGCGGAAAATCTTGGCTGAGTGTTTCACTCGTATTATAAATTGTGTAATGAGTATTAGTTATAAACTGTTCTCCCATCATCAGTAATATTTAAAATGCTGCGGTTGATTTTCTATGTTTTCTGTTTCGTTTTTTTAATTATACTGCGATAAAATTTGGGAAATAGTTTCAGAACTCAACTCATCTACATTCTTTGGTTTTTGTCGCACTTGCACTCCATTAAAGCCCTTGGAAATGGAACCAGAAAATTCTCCCATCTGTTTGAGTGGAAAATAGTAGAAAATAGAGGGTAGAAGTAAAAAAATCTTAAAATGCAAAACAGAAAAATCAAAATACATACACTGCAAAAACTGTGGAGTAATATCGCTCCAAATTTGGTGTTGAAAAACCTTAAAAACAGTGTGAACAAACACTTTATTTCAAGTTAACACCAAATCAAGCGTTCATATAGATTTTAAGTGGCGCAGTTTGCATCAAACACCAATACTGGAGAATCTTTACACCATGCTCACACGCACTAAACACCATTCGTGAATTATTTTCACCTGTGGATAGTTACTTATATTAACGTCCCGTTTTGAAGCAACACGAGGGCTACTTTGGGACGGACCTCGTAATTTTGAACCACGGTCAGATGACGAGGACGACACCTGAGCTGGCACCCCCTCTCCAAAATTCCACGCCACACCAACGGGAGGACGTTTGGCCACTACGTATGATTTAACGTGCAACAGGCCCCATACACGGCGGATCTTCAGTGGAATAGGGTCTCGAACCTGGAACCCTCCGGCCCCAAAGCCGAGACTACTAGAGACTATCCACTATCCACTATTCGAGACTATCCACTAGGCCACCGCGGCCTCTTTCACCTGTGGAAACACCAATTTTGGTGTACGTTTGGAAACTCTCCGATGGCAAAGGTAGATTATTAATAAACAGCCTTATTTGCTTCGCCGTTCCTTTGGTTGTCATAAGAGGTATGCATGTTTTTTGTCGTGTAATAAAGATAATTAAGTTTTCATAAGATAAATATAACTTTATTCATATGTATGTCATTTGTATTTAAGAATTTTATTACATTTAGTTTGTATATTACACATGCTGTGCTTCGGAAATTTTCTATACTAAGCCTAGTTCGAATTTGTCCTCATCAATATTCTCCGTAACTTTGAATTAAGAAACAATTTTATTTTTTCAATCAGTGTATGCAACCTTAATTATTTGTTGTTATTCTAAATTGTATCGCAAAAAAATTCGTTTTGAAATGCAATAATGTAACAATATTCTGAACTTCTGATGAAATACATTCAGAAAAAGCATAAGTTCATTCGCTTTTTATTGGTGAAGAAACAACAGCCTTGGTTAACCATATAATCATTGGCATTTTAACTTGTAGAACAATATTGCAGTTGCCTCAATGTCTGTTTTAAATACAATGTTGTTAAGTAAAGCAAAATCTGTGTTCCTGTGGAATTGTTCAGTGTAATATGTAATTCTCCAACACAACAAAAAAGTTCTCACCAATGATTTTTCAAATTTTGTTTCAAGTGGGAAAAGCAAATTAATATCAATTCTAATAACAAGAGTCTCAATAATCCTGAAGAATTAAATCAGAAAAATCGAATTTATTAAATTTACATTAAAAAAAGGAAAATCCTAAGAAATGCACGAATGTGAAAACAGAAGAAAAATTAATTTGAGACAATTCTTGGCATGCATTATTGCAGGACATTTTTGTTGCAACCCTTTTTTTCTCATCTTTTTTTCAAACCTTTTATTGAAATTCAAATTTCTATCTTTCTACTCATTAAAGGTACAGTTAAATTTGTATATATTTGAAAGCACTGGAAAATGTTAGCCTATTTTGATATTTCATTCATTAATATTCGATATTTTGTTTCTCATGGATGCAAATATTTTGCATATTTTTTCCCCACCTGAAACAAGCAGACGATAATAAGACAGCTGATTTTATTTTATTCTTATTTGTTTACTGTTTTAATATAATTCGCACAGTCTTTGAGTTACAACGGAATAGTGTGCTCTTGTGTTAGAATATTTATTTTCACTCTCGCGGTTCAAAGTTTTATTTGGATTATTTTAAATAATTTTTTCTTGATTTCAGTTCAGAACTTGTCGGAGCTACTGAATCTTAAGGATTGATTTTTTTAGATTTAGTGTTACTTAGATTTAGTGATACTGAACTCCAAAAATGGTAGCAACTACTTTACACCAAAAGTAGTGTAAAGGATCATTCCTGGTGTTTGATTGCACCAAGAATTATCTTTGGACACCAAGAATAATTGTTGGCGTTTTACTGCAGCACTTTTGGTGTAAAGTAGCTGCCACCATTTTTAGTGTTGTGTCACACTAAATATTTTCACAGTGAACAGTAGCGAAGAATAGTGGGTATTCAAAATCACTACATTCTATAAGATGAAAATAACTCTTCTTTTCCTGATGATTTCTTTAAATTAAGTTGGATAATTGCTGCAAACGTCTACGACACCGTTGAGACTTTGGTGAAGGAATATTTTGTCTACTAATATTCTAAATGATGATAACTATAAACCGAAAAGATTGGAATCCAAAAGTTTGCCAGTTTATCGGAGATTGTTCTTCAGTATTTTAACATTCCTTCCGCAAAAGTTAATTGATTTAATCCACAATTTTACTGTAAATATTAAAATGTTTTTAAAGAAAATTCATTTGCTATTATGGTCACCAAAATTTCAATTCTTTAGATCTATATTAGATAATATTTCATTGCATTCCATCCAAAAACTGAATATTCAAAACCTCTATATTTAGAGAACAACTTCTTCAAATACCAATCATGTTCTAGCAACGCGGCATATAAAAATTAAAAACACTTAAACTACCCATTAAATAAAGAGAGACGCCAAGAAAAGGGCTGAATTTTACTTTTCCAGAATATTCTACCATTATCGCAGACGGTTTACAACTTTCGGAAGTCGTTCACTAATCTATATTACGTCCCAGATGGATAGTTCGAAGCCAAAATGCAAGCCGACCTGGCTAGTATCTAAGAGCAAAGAGACTGAGACTGTTGGATTAGTAGCCTTTTCTCTCTCTTTTTTTTGGCGCACACTTTTAGGACCTTTAATTCTGGACTTTTCTACCCTTGGAGAAAAATCTACTCATCTTTACCTTTTTCCTGCCCTTGGAGAACTGGAATTATTGCCAGGGCGACAAATTAAGACTAAGAAAAAGGCGAGCTGCCGTCATAGCAAGGTCGAATCGAGAAGTCTTTGAAATTTAATTGCATTAGCGGAAAGAGGTCGTTAATAGTTTCTAAAGCTTTGCTGAATGTCTGGGCCAATGGCTGCTGTTATATTATTTATGTCATTGTTTGTGGAGTCTTTTGCGAGAGATTTGAATATCAATTGATTATTTTGGATTAGTTTAATGAAAAGTAATTAACCAATTAATGCCCTAGTCACATTCGTTCAATAATATTTTATATACTAATATTACATGTCTTGAAATCAACTGGGAAAATACTGAAAAAAGAATCCAGCCTGAAATTTTGAAGTCTTATTGCCGTCCTATGCCTAGAGTCCCTGATTAGATAAAGTCCTGATAATGCAGAAAAACCTATCAAAATCTAAAACTATGAGAAATTCTCCCCAAAAAACGTATTCTTACAACTGCATTTGCTGATTTATTTGTGAAATGCCGTCCTAAGCCTAGAGTCCCTGATTAGATAAAGTCCTGATAACGCAGAAAAAGCTATCAAAATCTAAAACTATGAGAAATTCCCCCCAAAAAACGTATTCTTACAGCTGTATTTACTGATTTATTTGTGAAATGGAAGTAAATTAATAGGTAAATACTTAAACAAACTTACCATTTTCTCCTCCACAATAGAAGAAACTACATTGAGAGTTTGTCTTCAGAATAAAAAGGCTACATTAGCAACCAAACGCTGGATATGAGGAGCCATCGATTAAATATAAAAGAAACGAATACTTAAAAATCCTTTTTATTGGAAAATTTATGATGAAAAAGTAATTCCTGTGTGTTTGCGATATATTTTTACACTCGTTGAAAAATACTAAGGAACAGTTTTAAGATTTCGAAAAATTTGGACTTAAGAGGAACACAATGGTTCGCAAGCAGTTTCTGAGAATCATGGGACATAGTATCGTCGAACATTCGTCACGAGGACAATTGGGGGGGGGGGGGCCCCAGAAAGGGATGAAGGCCGCCAGAAGGGATTGACTATCCTCCTGTTTCTCAAGAAGCTGACATCGAGATGTAACTTTCTTCAATGTTTATGTTAGATGTGCATAATATTTACGTGTATTTTCGTAAACACAGACAAATATTAGGGAAGATATAAAGATTTTCTTAAAAATCCCTTTTTCGCCTGCTTTTGCTTATAACATGCAGAGTTTTCAACCAAATTGTACGAAACTTATGGAATACTTGACAATATGTAACAGAAGTATTGTATTAAAATTGAAGTTAAATAATTTGAAAATACAGGAAATATCAGTATTTTTACTAGATAATTTTTTACTGCATAATACTGACTTACTGAACAGTAATACTGAATTTTATAAAGTTGAATATCCTGAATACTCATGTATACTTATGAGTTAAATACTTAATTTAAATTACTGTTCAACGATTACTATTCGAAGATTCAAATTTTAAAAAATATCAGTTTGTGCAAGAGCTCTCGTCATTTAGCTTTTCTTAGAATGTACCGAAATTCACCAAGTTGCAATACTAATATATTTTTGAATACTATTGGTATTGAACTGGATTTTTTTATGTAAGCTGCCCTATATATCTGGCTTTGAAGTTGTCAAAGAAAAATTTCGCTACGTGTCGCACATGCGCAGTAAAAAATTATCTAGTAAAAATACTCATATTTCCTGTATTTTCAAATTATTTAACTTGAATCTTAATACAATACTTCTGTAACATATTGTCAAGTATCGTGTAAGTTTCGTATAATTTAGTTGAAAACTCTGCATGTTATAAGAAAAAAACACGCGGAAAAGCTAGGGATTTTTTAGGAAAACCTTTATATCTTCCCCAATATTTGTGCGTGTTTACGAAAATTAATGTAAATATTATGCACATCCAAACATAACCATTGATGAAAGTTACATCTCGATATCAGCTTTCTGTCAAACACGATGCGTCAAACTCCATTTTCGCCTCCATCCCTTTCTGGTGTCACACCCTAACTGCCCTCGTGACCGGATGTTCGAAAACAATATGTCCCACAATTCTTAGAAACTGATTGCGAACCATTGTATTCCAATTAAGAATAAATTTTTCGAAATCTAAAAAATGTTCCGTAGCATTTTTCAACCAGTGTAGAAGTCTCTCTAGACATTAATGGGTAAGGATCTAACTAAAACTAAAAGACATCATTAATTGTTATGAACAGGAAAGTGGTGTCTATTTAATACGGAAGGAAAAGCAAAAATTGAATGCTCTGAAAAGTTTTTGCAATAGAATCGATATATTTATTTGAATTGAGTGTGGGTGAAAAGAGGCAACGAATTGTCTGGAAAGCTTATAAACAGAAATATATTCTTCCGCACTGCATTCGAATTTATTGAGTATTTGAGATGTTTTAAAGAAATTAGAAAAATGAAAATTTCTCTCTTCGTTATTTATTAATATTATGACTTTTTTATGTTGTAGAAGACAAAAATTCTTATACTCATTTACCAATGGCTGAAAAAATGTAGACTATTGTGAAATGTTAGAATTTCTTTCTCTATAAAAATTTATTTTCGGGAAAGGGTCGGCATGAAAACCCCATGAACAAACTTTTTGGATGTGAGATGTTCTTTTCAGCTTAATATAGAGATAATAACTTTGCAATTTGGAGCGTTACCGTAAAAATTTTAACTCTGAAGACTACTTATGCACAGAAACCGATAAGGGAAACAAAACTCGTCGATAATCAAATGACAAAAAGCCGTTAAAAGCTTTCATCGATTTATTGTTTAGAGATTTTTTTGTTGGGACTATTGAGAAAAGACTCCTTGGGTACCAGCAAGTTAATCACAAGGATTACTGCGTTTTAAGAGATTGTGGATTGGAGTTTCAAGGAGAGAAGATACAGGCGCAAATGCAAATCGCATAAAAATACAAAGCAAAAGTATTTATACTAACATATTAAGTAAATGGAGTTACGAATGTACAAGGTGAAGAAATATGACGAAATTAAACTTTCATAAATTAAACGCATAAATACAGGGTGTATGCAAATGAAGTGACATATTTCAAAAATTAATTTAAAAAAATCAAAATGTTGGAATTACGATTTTTTTAATAAGAGCGCATCTCAAAAAGTTTTTTTCAGATAGGTAACGCGGCGCTACGCCGTTCTAAGTTCGTTACAGCGAGAAAATTCCGTACGCAATGGCTATTGATCAGCAGAAGCCGACGCGTGTTTTCTGGTTTCTTTTTTTAGTTTTCCTTGAATATCATTAAAATTCTTCAGTTTTCTCACTACATGTGAATTAAAAATTAAAGAGTGTAAAATTCCTTACAAATGCATGTTTTTATTTTTCTCCCAGTTCTAATATTTTCCCAGATAATGGCTCTAAACAAATTTTGGATTTCCAGTAATTTACGACCCCCTAGACCACCGAAATGGCATGTTACCTATCTGAAAAATCTTTTTGAGATGCGCTCTCATTTTTAAAAAAATGTTCCGACATATTTAGATTTTTTTAAATAATTTTTGAAATGTGTCACTTCATTTGTGTACACCCTGTATTCTATATGCGATTAAATTTGTTTAGTTTTATTAACTTCCAGTTTTCATGTAACAAGAGAACAAGCATAAAAATTTTCGATGGACCTCGTCATTTTTAATCTCTGTCAGCTGATGAGGACGGCACCTGAGACGCCAGTAACATCTCAAAATTCCACGGCATACTAGCGGGAGGAAATTTGACCCTGGGCGTAGATTTAATATGGACCAGACCTACAAACATGGCAGATCTTTGTATCCGAATCGGATTACAAGAAGGATCCTTTTGGTCCCGAAGTCGAGCTTTCAAAATTCCACGGCATACCAGCGGGAGGAAATTTGTCCCTGGGTGTAGATTTAATGTGGATCAGACCCACGAACATGGCTGATCTTTGTATCCGAATTGGATTACAAGAAGGATCCTTTCAGTCCCGAAGTCCAGAATTAAACACCAAACATCCGTGCACTTCGTTTCTGTTTGGAAATTTAAGTTTATTATAGTTTAATTAATGTCGAGCTTCCGAGCAACACCTCTTACACAGGTATTTTACAATATATTATCATAACATATAATATTCGCAATGTCATAAAATATTGTAGCATATCGCATAATTGTGTATAATATTAATCAGTGTCGTACAGTATATTGTGCTACATCAGAGGCAGATTTCTTTTCACGGATTTCATTCAAAGTATAACGGCGATTACAATTTTAGTGTACAGTATATTGTGCTACATTGGAGGCAGATTTCTTTTCACGGATTTCATTCAAAATATAACGGAGATTACAATTTTAGTGTACAGACCACTTACCAAATATCATTCTTCTAGCTCATTTCTTTTCTAGCTTATCGTGGTCGCAGCCAGATATAATTCTAAAATTGTGTTTTTCTGCTCTGGGAGGCCTAAAACGTGGAGATTCATCAAAATCTCGAAGGCAAATTTTGTAAAGATCATAATACTTTCTGTATATCGTGTAGGAGGAAAAGTAAGGAATTGATTACTGGATGGTTTAGAGAACTCGTATAACGATAGTTATCATTTTTACTAAAATATAAATTGTTTCTACTACAGATTTTTGTTCTTAAGGGATATGCATTGGCTCTTACATAATTGGCTTATTTCATGAAAGCGGTATCATCGGTCAAGCTGCGTTTTAATATTGTTACGGAAGAAGATATTGTTGAGCGAATACAGAAGATGGAAACATATCTCTAGTTTCTCCTTGCCTCAGGGATAAAAATGTCTACGATAAATAAAAGCACATGTAGGACGGTTGATATGAAATATTCTACGAAAAGGGCCTTAGAACAGCTAAGCTGTATCTCCAGGAAAAGGTATGGATATAAAACTGTTGAGAAGAGTTCTTCTCGGGAAAAATTCTATTGTTGCTGACGGAAAAGAATCCGAGAGGCGCTTGTAAGAATATTTGCAATAACGATATTTGAAATAACATTTGCTTTATGTAAAGAATGACGCAGTTTCCCGCTAAACTGGAAACACAGATTGTAATATTAAATATAAAACTTAGAAATCGGATGTTTTTGATAGAAGTAAATGTTATAATTTTAGTTTTAACAAGATATCACACAAGGCTATCAAGTTTTCTATTTAGATAATTAGATTTGTGTTTAAGTGGGCTGGAAGTTTAATACAGGCCTAATTTTTAAAGTTCTTCTCTCTTCCTCTTCCACTAAAAATTTCTCTGAACTTTCTGTTTTTAGATGCGTAACAGCAACGCCTTGATTTCAGCAGTTATTGCCCAAGCTCCTTCTTGAAAACTAAAAAGTGAAAATGTATAAAAATAATAAGTACTCTTGAAAGCGTTTTAAAAAACTAAGCAAAACTGTGAAAAAGCGTTCTAGAAATCTAAAAATTTCACCTCAGTTACCCCTTTTACATACTTGTTGGCCTCGTGCACAGAAAATTAGATCTTTAAAGTTTAATTCTATTATTAATCAAAGTAGCAATTAATTTAAAGGCGGAAAATCAGTTGGACACGCTTAAGTATCTCAGGTATCCGTTACATCCTATATTAACTGAAATAGCAATAAATATCCCCAAATAGGATGTAGTATCTATTTAGGATGTTAAATTCGTAGGTAAAAGAGGTTAAGCTTTGCGTTTTAGTACACGATCGTTAGCTTTACTTGTATAAATGTTAACCTATGTAATTTGTTTTGGTATTTTTATCAGTCACTTCGAAATTTTTTTAAGACATCTTTTAACATATATAAATAAATGTTTTCTACTGCTACTGATATAATACTATAAAATATTATTCAAACATTGGTCCTGAATTGCTGTTTTGACAATTATCATTATCAGATCTGATATTTAACCTTTTCTTTGAACTTAAAAATGAATCGAACATTTGATTAAGTCTGCAGCTTTTACCAATTCTTCTGTAGTATGAAAGTTTGAAGCAAAATTCGTCACTGCTACAGAGTATCATTAAAAGAGACCGAAAAATTTGTCAAATTTTCATAAAATCTATTACACAAACGGAATAAAACGAAATATTATCTACAAAATCTAAATATCAAATATAAAAGTAAATATAACTATCTACAAAATTGTAAACAAGAATTTCTATTTTTTCCAGACCGAAAAAAGATAACCTTATATTAATTATAACTACGGGAGTTTTGCAGAACAAAAAGTACTGGTGATACATCTGCGTATCAAGTAAAATAGTTTTTACTGATTACAGAAGATTCTGTCCCGCTTCGGTGGGTTGCATTGTTAAGTTAGGAGGTAAGCATTTAATTTTGAAATCAACTGCTATTTAGATAGAATTGCGGCTTGAGTGCTGCAGTGGGCTGAGTTTTGAAACCCGGAAATATTTGCATATTAATTTGAATAAAACAAAATGTGACATTGAATTTTACAAACATGTGTTGCAAAATTCAATGTACAAATTCTTAAGAGAGGTAATAAACATACAAACAATACAAAATCTCATGGGGGGGAGTATGCACAGAAACGCCAACCGGATGAGCTAGAGGACACTGTTCGTCAGCGCAGTAGTTGAAGTTCAGCGTAAGTCATTTAAAGTTACAATTTCTTACTGACCCGAACTAGTTGATATTAATTTCAATAAAACAAAATGTGAAAATGAATTTCACAAACATGTGTTGCAAAATTCAATGTACAAATTCTTAAGAGAGATATTAAATATAAAAACAAGACAAAATCACATAAGGGAGTATGACAATGATTTTTACAAACATGTCTCATAGATGGGGATGGATGGAGAAAAAGGGCAGCTTCTGTGGTCAAAGACTGGAGCACCAAAGGTAGAAGACTGACTTAGCCCCGACCAGGTGGCTGTCTATCAATTGACTGCAGCAGACGCGACCAAACAACTCTTACTCGCTTCCTTAGTGGGCATATCAGAAGTCTGACTTTCTCTGATAATTCTAATCGTTTCGAGATCTGCCCAAAATGTACTGCAGCACAGGCCACACCTGATCATCTTCTTGCATGCCTGGGGCTTTCCAAACAGGATCTTGTTTCTAATCCTCTATTGACTGTGGATTTCTTTAGAGTGTACACAGGCTCATGGACCTGATGTAGCTCTGTTGATCTTCGGGGATCATCAACAACAACACAAACATGTGTTGCAAAATTCAATGCACAAATTCTTAAGAGAGGTAATAAACATAAAAGCAAGACAAAATTACTTAGGGGAGTATGCCCAGAAACGCCAACTGGATGAGCTAGAGGACACTGTTCTTCAGCGCTGTAGTTGAAGTGGAGGCCGCGGTGGCCTAGTGGTAAGGTCTCGGCCTTGGGGTCGGAGGGCTCCAGGCTCTAAACCCGATTCCACTGAAGATCCGCCGTGTATGGGACCTGTTGCACGCTAAATCATACGCAGTGGCCAAACGTTCTCCCGTTGGTATGACGTGGAAGTTAGGAGAGGGGGTGCCAGCTCAGGTGTCGTCTTCGTCATCTGACAGCGGTTCAAAATTACGAGGTCCGTCCCAAATTAGCCCTAGTGTTGCTTCAAAACGGGATGTTAATATAACTAACTGTAGTTGAAGTTCAGCGTAAGTCATTTATATTTACAATTTCGTATTGTAAGAAAGCGAAGGTTGAAGAAAACTGAGATGGCTGACGTGCACTTTGTATACGAAGTAGTTGATGGCAATGGGAGGCAGAGGCAAATGATACAAATTGTCATCGTGAAAATTGCTAAGGGAGGTAGAAAACTCAAATACAGGCCAGAATCCAACAGTAAATTATGGTCGGAAACGCCAACCGGATGAACTAGAGGGCACTGCTCGCCAACTTTGTAACTGAATTTCAGAGCAAATCATTTAAGGTTTAGACTTGGAACAGTTTAAGGATGCTGAGAAGGCGGGCATGCATTTTTGAGCATGAAGTAGTTGATGGTAGCCAAATGGTAACAGCAAATGTCCTTGAAATGCCGGATATTTTTGAAAAAGTTCGCAAACGGTGCGTCATGTTTCTACATTTTTGTATCGTCGTGTATCCTACAGTTCGTTCAAAAGGGGATGGAAGTGTATGTTTCTGATCTTATATTCCTACGGTATTCTAGCTTGTTCATGATTTTCTATCTTTCCTATTAGATTGTATCTGAATTTTGAATCATGTGGTAATTCTAGTCATGAAATTGTAAAATAAATAAATAAACATAAATAAAATTTTTAAAAAGCCCGTAAAATACGGAATTTACTGCGAATTTGATATTGAGGTCAAAACAAAACTCGCAAAATTATGAGGAACAATAAGGGACAGATATTATGTCATAATGAATATCATAAAAAAACAAAAAAATTCTAAAAATTCAATATATGTGAAACTAATTAACATTATAAATGCGATTGCAATTTTGAATTACTTATAGCATTTCCATCTGCAACTCAAGTTGCAGGATTTTTGTTTTAGCCTCCAGGTTTCCGATAAAAAAATTATTTTTCCTTTTTATTATTCTGACGAAAGTGTTTATTAAAGTTTTTATTTAATATTAATTCGCAAATAAGCGTTTTAATCGATTCTTTAAATTACACACTTGCTAAGTGGAATTTGAATACTTCGGGGTTAAACTTCCTTCCACTTGAATAATGTGTAAGTCTGGAGAAGTTTCGCCCTATTCCTTTGACAACGGTTCAAAATTATGAGATATGTCCAAGAATATTGTTCGTGTTACTTCGAAACGGAGCGCTAAGTTAAACATAACCTTTAGAATATGCACACAGAAATAATTTATTTTTAAATCCACACATATTCGAAATCAGACATGTCTGAGCAACTCACGAAGAAATTTTTAGGGGTGAAAAGAATATTATATATAATCTTGGCAATTGGGAGAAGAACATGCTGAATGAATTGAAATATTGTCGTTTAAAATTATTTTTAGTTGATTTAAGTGTTGTTTTATCTCTTTTTTGGCGGCGAGGAGAAGACAGATGAAAAGATGCTTTTAGCAAAAAAAGAATTTGAAACCATTAGTAAATGTAGAAAATACCCACTCGAAAGGTAAAAAACATCTATAAAACCGCCTAACGATGCGAGAAATTTTAACTTTTTATTCCCGTCTGGCTGATGTTAAACTAATATGCGAGAAGTTTTCCTATCTATGCGAGATTTTTTAAACAAAAAACAAATATTTCTACTAATGCGCGTGTTTGCTGAATTTTGATAATGAATATTATCTCAATAATGTTTATTGAACAAAGTATTGAATAATGTTTATTTGGACAAAACCTTCACAAAATTCACAGGTACTATTAATTTTATAATTTTATTCTTAACTGGATCTACATAATATGTCCAATGGGAAACTGAACCTTTGAAATACAATGCCTAAAAGTATCTTTTAATGCGACTGATATCCTTCAAAATACCTTCCTCTATTAAACAATGTGACCGGACTAAAAATATTCCAAAGTAATTGCTTAAAAATACTACTCTTTAGAATGTAACAGACTGCTCCTCTGTGGATAGGAATTCCCTCCAAGAATTGTGGGTGTAGACCCTTCACTGACCATGAACGGCCCATGGAAGAACCAGTTCCTGACCATGGACCATTCATGGTCAGAAATTGGTGATAAATCGAAAATCGCGGAGCGCGCAGTGATCGGACATGTTTAACTTGATCTGCTTAAAAATATTGCTGTTTCACGAATTATGTAAAGGAGTCCAGAAGGCATACCCTGTTTTCTGTATATTACTACGAAGAGTAATTCATATCGAAACACGCCGACCTAGCTCGAGGCCGTCTGGTGAATCCGAAAGACTGGCTGCCGCGACAGAAAATCGGGCACTGAAGTCGACAAAAAAATAGCCTCCATTACGAGCGGCTCATGCGACAACCCTCCCTTCTACGGGGCGCCACCCGTCTTCGGAGGTGGACACTACGAGCCACACCACTATTACTATATCCACCAGGGAAGCGAGAACCCGCTTACTTATCCAGCGGCTTCTCATACACGTACTCGCCGTGTCCACAGGGGGATTACTTTACCTTACACTACGACGCATCCCAGAGATAAAAATCTCCGGTTTGCAGTTTGGATGAGTATGCGCAGAAACTTAATTGAACAAAAAAAAAGTTTTCTAACATTGACGAAAAACATGTGAAAATTATAAAAAACAATAAAAAATGTGTCTTTATGTAGGAATAGAAAGACTCGCGATTGAACCTCTAGAGGGTCTTAGTGCATAAGTGTCAGGTCTTGGTGAAGGAGAAATCTGGATCGGATGAAGTGGTTGCGTCCGGTGGCTGTTTTATGATGTTCTCATTCTCAGTGAGGAAAGATATGAGTTTAGATATTTTTATTCTTGACAGTTTATTTGAAAGTACTCTTTTCCACCAAAGTTGAGTGTTTTCTGCACTTGGTTTTGTATAATGATAAGATAACGTCATGTACGAAGAGTAATAACTGGTAATTTGACCTGTCCTTAAGGACATACAAATATCGAGCCACTGACAGTTCCGAAGAACGCCAGCAAATTCGATATTCGAGCCCAAATATTTGACACAAGGAATACTGCTTCATAAGATAAAGGCTAAAACAACCAACACAATTTCAAATTTCCAATACACACTTTCAAACTTTCCTATACACAATTTCTTGATTAATAACTAAACGACACACGGAAGGGGAAAAGGGTGTTATTCGCGCTTGTATTTTCACTCTTTCGCCTTGACCGATTCCTTTGTATAAGGAACAAGTCAATTATAATTGACAAATTTGCATGCACCAAGAACTTGTATTTCTATCGACACATGACAAACAATCCCTAAATGAATCGAAATCATTTTTGCTTCTTTTAATTTTCCTTTATTGATTCACTTCTACGAAATTAGAAAGCTCCGACAAACTTAATCCATAACCGTTTATTAAACAGCAAAAATATCGATTTCATCAGCCAAAAAGGAAAAGTTCATCGGGACCGTTTCGAAAAGAGGAACAATTTCGTGAGAACAAACTCCGCCGTCAAGACGAAATACTTCGCAGATGAACTTCTAACTTTGACAAGTTGCTGTGACTTGCAGCATTCCGAAAGGGGAAGTTGACTTTATCAAGGAGTGAGTTCACCGGGCTTAGCTGCGAGAAAAATAATATAATATTTTTTTCATGTTCCGCTCCATTCTGAGGATGTCCCTTATGACATTCTCCAACCATCCGCTGGTTAATTGAAATCACTTGAGTCGTTTTTGCTTCTGAGGGAAAGGTTAACCTTAATGAAATTTGAGATATCGAACCTTTTCGTCAATTTTTTTGTTTTTATTCGTTAAATGAAATGCTTTACATAGTTTAAGCATTTGATTACATTTTTGCTGCCTTAGTGATTTTACATCACTTAGAAATTTATTTGATTCTATAAAATGGGACGAAGCATCTAATTTAACTCCAAATACGTATTCTCACAACTCTTTTTCTGGTTTATAACAAAGATTATTGTGAATGGGGCATGATGTATTAACACAGGAAATATTCGAACAGGTTAAAACCCTCCTCAAACAAAGAGATACAATTGTTAGAAATTCAGTGCTACAACTGCTTGCATTTTTGTCATGATGGTGCAGATGAACTCTTTGAGAGGCTCTGTATTAATTTATTTTACTTTAAAAATACATAGCTGTTGTCATATCACCTGACAACAAAATATATTACATATAAAGAATCTTTTACTTTTTTCACAAGGGGGTGAGACCACATATGTCCTGCCACTGCTGAGTGGTCTGGAGTATACCCAATGACCCTTTTATGGCTCATATCGTCGTTTGTATCGGTTACATCCAGAACATAAAATTGGTCACTGAGCTCAATATTATCAAATTCCTGGGAAGAAGGTATTACTCTGTGATTGTAAGAGAAAGATTTTCCCACAATTAGCATTCAAATGTGAAGCGGTTTTCAATAGTAATTTTATGGATTTAGTGAAAGATTCGGAACAAATTAGGCTATCTACTTTCTATCACTAAATTCCTACCCTCCTACTTGGTTTATTAGAGGGGAATCACTAAGAATTTATTGTCAGTACATGTGTTTTTCAATTATTCATCTCCGACAAAGAAACTATACACAAAACCCGGAAATTGGACACTAAGTTCAGCGAAAAGTGCATCTGGAAAAACTCCGAAATATGTAAATTAGGTCGCGAAGAAAAGTTACTCTGACTTTCCCTTGAATATATTAAGTAACCGGAACGAAGCTATATACTATACACAATAGACTTTGCCTGATGAAATAGGGGTAGGGTTTCAAAGCAGCAAGTAACGGTAAATTGAATGTGGCCCTCGGACATTCCGAGAAGACGATTTCTGTTGCACAAGAAAGAATGAAAGGCGAGTAGCTTGATTCTGCGAGAAGTTTCGTATACCTACAAATAGACAGGAGTATCCTTATTTCAGAAGTTCCGCTCAAAATAAATTCAGCTACTGCATTTTTTAAAAATACATGTATGCTTCTGAAACTTAATTCTGTTTTATATAGGTTTATTTAACTATGCTATGAAATATATAAATTAGTTTCTTTGTACATGTATAAATTTTAAAATATCAGTTAATGGTAATTTATACACAATTCGGTTTAAAATAACTTATATAAATAAACTTGTATAAATTAATAATAATATTTGAACAAGACCAAATACTGCTAATTCACGAATTTACATCTATAAACCTATACATAGCAGACCTGACATGCGAAGTGAGATAAATTTATCCCACCTTCTTTCAACTGTAATAAATGATATATAAACTGCCTTTTTGAAGAGAGATTTTGGTTTGAATATATTCTTGAATCTTAAAGATATTTTTGGAATCAAACATTAACTCTGCGAATTATTTTCTTGCACAACAGATAAAAAAGAATTTCATGATCAGGACAATTATGAATTTAAAATATTTTTAAGACATTGTAATTAATTTTTAATGGTAAAGTAATTTTTAAAATATATAAGAAACATTCAAATATCCATAGAACTAATGTATGCAGTAAAATAATAAGAGTAAGTTTATAAAAAAATCTTGAAGAAGCTGGGTCAACCATCCTTCCCACCATTTCCTCAAAGGGTTAAATGCCTTACATGATTGCAATGGCGAAAAAAGGGGGCATAAATTTTAATTTTTAAAATTAATTTTTAACCCTAATTATTAATTAATTTTTGGCTAACGGAACTCCACATATTTATCAATTGACTTCTAGTTAACGTTATTTTCCAAAACGCATCAGCAGTAGTTATTTTTTCATAAATCTTCCCATTTCTTGCTCAGGTAAATTTAAACTTCAATCAATGAACTCAGCATCAAATTCAAATCAACTTCTCGCAATAAACTTGTATTATCTTTGAATAATAACTGGATAAGGTGACGAACAAAGTAAATTTGTTAAAAATTTAAAATTTGAGTAAACTAAACATGTCAAAAATGCCCAGGATTTGAATACATCGTCATTTTATTCTAGTAAGTATAATTCTGACGATTTCGCAGTCCATTCGTAACATTAACTTTTTAAATTTAGTGCTATATTAAAATACGCCCGAAAGAATATTGAAATATTCCTGAAAGTAAATTTTAACCACATCTGAGTATTTGTTGTTTATTACATCAATTGACTACAATTTAAATTATTTTTATCCAATGAATAATTACTAGCATACTTCTGTAAAAAAATAGACAAATACTCAATGAATCGACCTGGGAAGAACATAAAATATATAAAATATTCTTACATATCTTATATAATAGTTTTCTTTTTAATTATTGAAGTGACCCAGAAGGGTAATTTTACTTCATTATAATTATTTTACTTTCGAAATAAATAAACTTAAATCTTTATTTGTAAAATCCGCAATAACGGTCAATATAAAGCATGACAAAAAATTATAATACATAGTCATTAATCTTTTTCAGTTAGCGAGTGCATTTTATTCTTGAAATTCGGATAATAGTTCATTCAGCATAATCGTGCCTCCGTTCAGAATAACTATGAAGTTTAATTAGACTGAATAAACAATTTTCCAGTCAAACTCGAGTTCCCCAGGTAATCAATTCAGATGCGAAATATTTGGTATGTGATTGATGTTTATTAAATGAACATACAGTGACCTCTCACTTATACGCGCTCTCTTTTATGCGCGTTTTTTTCGCGGTCCCAGCCAGGGATATAGGAAAACAATGATAGCTCTTAAGCCCCGGACCCACGATCAGATAAACCACAGATTTCGTCTGCGATGCGCGTTACTTCCCGCCATGGGAACAGGTAGGTTCGATGTCGCTCGGGGTCTTGTAACAGCATCTGTGGTTTCCCAACTTCTGGCGGTAAACATCAAAGACGCGAGATCGGACAGACGCGATCCGTTCCCGTGGCCTGCTGTAGTTTGTACTCTGTTCCCGCGTCGTAGTTTTTTAGCAGTTTCGAATGCATACTTTTAATGATGATAACTACATTTTTATTGATAAATTTTCATTTTATAATTGCTACGTTATGTAACTGTATAATCAGTATATTTAATTTACATCTTAATTAATAATAATTAAGATTTCGAAATTTGCATATGGTAAATCAAAATTTAATTATTATCGAATAAAAGGAAGCTGCAAATAACTTTTTCTTTCCAAAATTGCTTTCTGTATTACTACTGAACGCATCACGATTATTTTCTAATAACATTAGTGAGGCATAAAGCACTAAAAGGAATTATGTTCATGCTAAATGCTGAAGTAATATGAAGTGGGAATGCAAAAACAATTTTGATATTTAATATTAAATTTTCAAATCAGCATGCTATCTATGCCTCTTTTCATTGAAGAAGCAAAGTATTATAAACCGTTTTGTCTCGCCATTTTATAAGTTTCAAAAAATTCTTGAGGCATGAATTCATGCAACAAAGAAAAAAAAATGCTCCAAGCCATTTTTATCAGCATATTTTTAAATTGAAGATTAATAAGAAATCAAACTCATTCTGAGACTTTTTCAGATTATTTTACTATACGTTAAAGAACCAGATGGCTTTTTTTTAAATAATCCATCATAAGTTTAAAACACCTTTCTCATACACTAAGAAAATCGCCAAATTTAAAAAAATCTCGTAGATAAATTATAATAGAACATGAACCTGATTTTAATAAAAACGAGCAAATGGTCAAATACAAGCACATGAAACATCAACGTGATGCTTTAAGAATTGATTAGAATTAAAATTATATTTTAATTCTAAACGGTAAATTATTTTTTAAGTTTCATGAAATGCTACATGTTTATTAAATACCTTGTAAAGCGACAAAGTTTAAATTTATAAAAATTTTATACTCATTGCATCGAAAGAAAGCGATTATGACTTCTTATAAACTAAATGTCAAGTTCAAATGTTCTTTAGTTCTTCATGTTTCGTATATATAGAGGCGTATTGATATTAAATAAGTCATTGCAGAAATTCAGGGAATTGGACTTAACAATAATTCTTGACTCTCTTTTCAAGACAGATAATTAGCATTTTTATTTTAGTTTAAAAAATAAAAACGCAAGAAATCGAGAAATACAGAAATTCATTTTAAGAACATATTTTTTAAGATAATAAATATTTAAAAATATATTGTCATCAAAAAACGGTCAGTTGATGGAATTATAAGATTTAAATAGACTATTAATTTCTTATTTTTACATGAAAATTGTGTTGGATATTAAATAGGGCATGCTTTAATAGCAACGCTTCAGATGCATTGTTATAACAAAAATTTCATTTCTTGTACGCCATATCCTATTTTTATTGAATTAAATATAAGGAAATAAATTGGTAGTCACAATCTTTGCAAATATAACAAATGAGAATAGAACACTGACTGACACATTTACTCTTTTTGTTGAATATGAATTTAAAGAAGCAAATTCTTTTTCACATTTTGAAAACATTATATTCAAATCAAACGAAAAGACCTGCGTTGTAATTAATAAAGCTATAAATGTAACACTAAACTTCAGTACCCAAAAATATTTCGAATTTTTATGAAATTTTGTCTCCTTTTTGGAGCTCAGTGAGCTCATAAAATTCGATGAAATGCTTACTATTAAATAATATTCAAAACTGAAATGATACCGTCGGGGCCCTTTTCTTCCCGGGGGCCCCAGGCGCGCGCTTGGTGAGAAACAGGGCGCAGGGAAACTCTCGTAAACTGCTGCTGACCTGTAGAGTGTTGAGAGGCTTAAAGAAAAGCGGCTCACTGGCCAGACGGCGCGAAGAAAGTTTGCCAAGTTACGCGTCGTGGGAATGGCGCATCTGGTCCAATTCAGACTAACCACAAATCCCTTACGACGTGAGTAGCTCGGGGATTATCCGATCGTGGGTCCGAGCCTTTATTCATTTACGCGCCGCACTAAAAAGCACCTCTCACTATGCGCGTCGCAAAAATTTTCTTAGTTCAAAAAGTGTTTTTTTTTTCAGCAGAACAAAAAGGGTTTTTGTTCTGCTTCTAGGAATGCATCCCTCGTCCTTCCTCCATTCTTCAGATTCCAGGAACGCATTCCTCTAACTTATACACAGAACGCCGCCCCATGTCTCAGTAATCGCATTTATACAGCAGCCAATTAGAGAGGTTGGTATTTTATGTACCACGTGGCATTGATCGCTAACGAAAGAAACATCTTTGGAGTTTTGGTTATGGTTACGTTTTAAAATGGCGAAAAGAACGAAATTGTCGCTTTCGTTTAAAATGGATGTTATTTAAAAATTCGAAGAAAATCCTTGCACCTCGAAAAAAGTTTTAGCGGAGCATTTTAATGTCCCAGAATCGACAATGTGAGCGGTTTTAAAAAATCGGGAGCGTTTCCATTTTCTTTATGTTCTTAAAAAAATAATTAACGAAAGTTTTACACGTATTTGCATTTTGAAACATCTTATTTACATTTTTCAGTACTATATGCATAGTATTAATTAACAATACATGTACGCTGTATTGATGTTTTACTTTTAAGCTCCCTTTTGTGGTTTTTCACTTATGCGCGTTTTTTACGCTGTCCCCTGGGCCCGAGCATAAGCGAGAGATCACTGTAAAACTAAAATTGGTTCGAATTGACCAATGCCTTGATATGATATTGATGGATATTTCGGACAATAAGTTTTTGATGGATATTTGGGACATAAATAAGTAAATTAAAAACATCACATCTTTTATTTAGTCTTTTTAAGGATTAAAGATGAATTCAGAGCTTTCGTATTTCAATCTTCTTGAGAAAATCGGTTTCGTTTTGGAATAAACTAGATTTCTATAATTTCTTTAAAGCGACATCAGTTCAAACTAATTTCTTTAAAGCGACATCAGTTCGAAATAATTTCTTTAAAGCGACATCAGTTCGAAATAATTTCT
>BGPR01001406.1:231759-252151 GCA_013235015.1 Araneus ventricosus
GAAACAACTTTCCTTAGAAACATTTGAAACAACTGTCCTTAGAAACATTAGGAACAACTTTCCTTAGAAACAACAAACAACTGTCCTTAGAAACATTAGAAACAACTATCCTTAGAAACAACAAACAACTGCCCTTAGAAACATTATAAACAAATATCCTTAGAAACAAACTATTTGGAATATGTAGATCAAAAGAAATCTATTGGAAAAGGAAATGATTGATATTCCTTGCTAATTGAAATAAACATTCAGAATTTTAAAATTTGAACTGAATTTCGCTAAAATATTTACAAAAGATTGGAGAGATACATGCCAAATGAAGAATCTATTGCACGTTAAATCAGATGTAGAGGGTCAAACGTCCTCCCGATGGTATCGTGCGGAAAAATGGAGAGAGGTGCCAGCTCAGGTGTCGACCTCATCATCTGACTGCGATTCAAAATGGCGAGTCTTCAAAACGGGACATTAATATAACTAAACTAAACTAAGTAAAATAAAGAAAGTAAATTTTAAATCCTGGGAAGGTAGTGAAAAGTTTTCAGACTTGAACGACCAGAACCAGAAAACCCCTTATATTTGATAATCATATTCGTACATACAGTACTCTCACTTTCGTGAAGTAGATATACCAATCCGTAGCAAATTGGAGACGATACACTAATCTTTGACGAACAAACTATCCTTAGAAACATTAGGAATGCTTTTATAAATTGCAAAAGAATGAATAGAAAATAAAAATTTCATATGCCTTTTTCTGCAACATAAACAGAAAGGAACACTTCAAATGCCAGGAACTCTTCTCTGTGAGTTCCCAACAAGTCTGTCTGACAGATTTCCGCCTTTTACAAATCTCCAGGCATAGCAGTTTTAAATATTACAGCGATTTGAACACACCAATAAACAAATGCACGCTTTGGAGAAAGCAGCATAATTGGAGGAGAAGCATATTACCCTAAATTGCTTTGCAAAAGCAGTCAGACAGAATGCAGTATTCGGCCAGAACTGAATATTTGTTCAGGGACCTTGGGGATGGTAGATGGTGCTTTTCTTTGGGTTGGATCTATCAACGAAATGCGAAATGTATTTTTCTTTATAAAGCATAGTAAGAAATAGTGAAAAGAAAAGTAAACGGGTTTGCTGAGCTGAGTTCATGATTGCTCTTTCTAGGGAGCACTAGGAAGACTGTTAGGCAAAGAGTACCCAAACTTATTTTTATGAAACTAAATATTTTTACTATGCGTAAGGTTTAGAAAATATTTTTGACGCCGAGGGGGGATATCTAACTGCAGTGGAGATTTTAGAAAAACAAGTAACTATTTTTTACTTGTACTTGAATTAACAAGTACAAGCAAAAGAAAAAAACTTTTTCAGTTTTAAATATTGCATATAGAACACAGTGTAGAAGGGTATAAAATGGAAAAACTTCATATGAGTTTTAATACTCTGCACAAGTTTGTCACGAATTTCTGCATAAAAGTTTTCATCACCCTAAATGCAATGTGATATTGCCCTGAATAAGGTTTCCTTTCCTTAGAATAGCCATTTTACAATATTCTTGAAGTGCCGCATTGATTGGAGAGCACACGGAACTAAAATACTGTTTTAAACATGCAGAATTCTGATTGGTTAGCTATGCTTGCAAACTAACGAAATAAATTGGCGATACCTGTCTGGTTGTAGAGGTCGGGAACTCAGTCGAAGGTTCCACAGAAAATGTGCATTGAAGTAATATTTTTGCGATTTTTCTCGAAAATGGAGGTTGGGATGGGGAGGCGACCCAGATAGCAGGTAAGTTTGCAGCAAGTTTGATTTTGACTTGATATTACCTTGTCATAGCAAATTTGATGCGTCAAACTTGAAGCGAACTTGTGGCAAGTTCGCCGTGACAACTAGCGCCACCCTCGCTTGCAAAACGCGTTTGCCACAAGTTCGCCGTGACAAATAGCGCCACCTCCTTGCAATGCAAGCTTGCTGCAAGTTTTTAAAACAAGCTTGATGCAAAGATAGCACAAAGAGATAATTATCTTTGTCTCTGTTTAAAAAAAACATCCGATCTCCTAGACCGTCCTTCCTTTTATTAATTCAATAAATCAATGATAATTTGTAAAAAAACTAACTTTTTTATAAAAAAAATTTCGAAACATTTTCCATCTTTTTACTAAATATAGCACTCGCACTTTAAAGAAAACTATATCGCCTTTTCCGGAATGTTGAAATTTTAGCGTTTATAAACAAAATTAAACCGAAAAAACAATCAATGTTTGTTGAAAAATAAACTTATGCATTTTTTCCCATTTTAAAGTAATTACTTTTGAACTCTAATTTCATAATTTATTCTACTAGCAAAACGTAGTTATTAGTGAAAATCGCTCTTTGATTTGAAATCATATTCTCAGCTCAAAATTTAAAAAATTAATGAAATCAGGAAAACAGTTTAAAATAAATTGTATACGAATCGAATCGAACGATGTATTAGCGAAATCTATCTCCTCCTCTCAGAGTTTAACTGGCACATTGGTTAACGCGTCAGTTTCTGAACCGGTAGGTTGCGAGCTCTAATCCGGGTTGTGTTCGCACTCTGTTTTTGCTATAATTTGGAATGAGTTTGACGCGGCAAGCTTGCTGGAAGTTCGACCCATGGTGACTTCGAAGCTTGCGTTAACCTGTTGCAAACTTGCACTCTTGTCATGTCAAACTTGTTTCAAGCTTGCACTCTTGTCATATCAAATTTGTTGGAAGCTTACTGCAAATTAAAATACAGCCTTCCTTTAATGCACCAAAGGAGGAGAAGAGATGGAGACAGTTGACTGAATCCTTTTCTCTCTTCTCCTAAGCCTTTTCTATTTCCTGATGTTTCCTTCTCGGTCTTTTAATTCTCGACTCCTATTTCGAGTCTCCAGATAATCAGAATTATTGACAGGGCGACAAATTAAGAAACAGTCCAAGTAAAAACGGAGAAGTTGCCTTGCAAAGAGGAGGCGATTGGGAAGTCCTTAAAATTAAATTGCATTAGCGAACGAGGTCGCTAATAGTTTCCTAGACTCCGCTGTAAGTCGGCGCCAGATACTATTGTTTTATTTCTGTTTCTGTGCGGGAGTCTTTTGTAGGAACCTGAACAATGAATGAATAGGTTTAAATCAATGGGAAGTGAATTATTCTTTAATGTAAAGTCGCAATATGCCTGTATGGGAAACAAGAAACGATATTTATTTAATTCGGAAAGAGGAATAACAATTATCATTTATATACACAATGGCATCATTCACTGAATAGCTATACAATTGGAACAAGTGAATTTATGTTATTTTGCAAGATACGAATAAAAACTGATTGTTGGTAATGGAATTGAATAAGGCTATTACATAAGTGTTCCATTCTACAAAGCGTTTCAAAGGACTGAAAGAAGTAAAAAATACAAATTATTTATATCTCTTTATTAAGTACTAGCTGTTACCCGCGACTTCTTGCTCGAGGAATTTGAATTATTAATTTTTTTAAGTTCACGATTGTAAATGTTTCGTTACATGTTGAAAGGGGAAATTAAAAGTTCTGATGGTTGATAATACATAATTGGACGACTAACAGGATTGCGCTATATATGTCTGCTCTTATATTTAGGTAATTTGTTTATCTAACATAACTTTTGTATACTACGTTTTTTGCACTGATGTTGAGGTTTTGTGGGCTGGACACACGTCAACACGCCTCTATAGTTGCATATGCGAAAAATATGGTTTTTCCAAATACAGGCCTGCCATTTTGAGTGTCTGACCCTGAGCCTGGCAAATACTATTTTTTAAGGGAATTGTTACCTTTTGAACTGGGATGGTAAATCCTTTGGTATTATCGGAATGCGTGGAATTAAAACACTCTCTCCTGTAATTTGTAACCGTGTGTCATCGCGCAGTGTTGGTACATCGAGGTTACGTACGAATAGTTCTGGCACACCGAATATTAATCTCAGTTTGTTGGAAGGTACCCCTGACAATTCTAAGGAGTTGAAGAACTCTACAGGATATGCCCATTACCGTATCTACAGATAAATAGTCTGTCATACATCCAACCATTTGTGACATTTTTTCATTTCTCTAATCTAAACTTTCATTAGTCAGTGCCAAAATTACCCATTCAGCAACCAATCTCTATTGCTCATTTTAGCTTATAGTGCAGGATAAACCTTGCTTATCAGCTCGTCTGTGCTATGAACAATTTTGAAAAATTGCCAATTTAATACACTGTTTGAATTTCTTTTAAACCTACCTTCATCAATTTTTCAAAAGATTAGTCCTCATTCTGTGTCGTGGAACAGTTGAACTCTCACATTCGTAGTGAGTTTAATTTTTTTTGCATGCTTCCATAACTTCTTTAAACATGCATTCAATTCATGCACCGGTGTCCCCTAGTTATTACAGGTTCAAAGTGTCTAAAATTGAGTGACATCAATACCGCCATCCCTCCCATGATTCTTTGATTGTTATTAATATCTTTCATAGTTAGATTTAACGCTCCAACTGCTCTTTTTTGGGATATTGCACATTCGTTCCAAGCTGACAGCTTACAATGCTATAACATCTACATCTCTCACTACTGCATCAGCAATTCTTTTGTCTTTCCGAATTTGAGCTAAGCTAATTTGAGTCAAATGAGAAGGAAAGAGTCCCAAGTGCCGCCGGGAGCATTCCGAAAAAATATCCATCTTCACCACTTTCAATCAGTTCCAAAACACTATCGAAAACATTTTTTGTCCTGAGTTCAACCACGGAACGAACTCAGTTATTCAACGTTTGAATTCTTCTGTACCGTAAGGCAGCTTCTGCATTAGGTAATAATTTCCTCTATTCCATACGCGGTGTACTTATTCCAAATCTCGATAGATCTTTTCCAGTTATCGTAATATCACTTAAGTCTTCTACCTAAATTAATTCTTCGTTGTAAATTACATCATTGTACTCAATGGTATCATCAGGCCCTTACAATCTGTGGAATATCGCATCCACCATTCTATATGTCATCCGCTGTTATCATTTAATAGAATGCATAAAACAAAATATATCGTCGAATACTTTCCTTTAGTTATATTTATCATCAATTTTTAATTTTTCATCTAAAAACTTTTGCAACTATATCATATATATCAATAGATTTCTGTCCTGGCTTCAATTTATAGAAAATTTCTCGAATAAATTTGATAAGGAAAAGATACAAATATAAATTACTAAAATTAAATACACTGCAAACTCAGGTAATTAACATCAAGCGTCGAGTTGAGTGATTTCAGTTATTATTCCACAAATTAATTATTTATTTCTTTTCCCAGTAAGATCACATAATCGTGGTTTTCTTTATGATCATTGATGTTTGACTTTAAAAATAAGTTATTCCACATGTTTACGTTTTCTTAAGGATCACGTGACAGTTAACTTTAAAAATAAGTTATTCCACACGTGTACGCATTCCTTAAAAGTCACTTGAAAAATAAAGTAGTAATCTTCATCGAGAATCGCCGAGTCAATGGGCCTTTCTTTGTTAATTATTTAATTGTTGTCTGTAGTCAAAAATAATGAATTTAACATGATGTCACCTACCCTGGGTTTCAAGATACAACTCTGCCAATTTTCATCCAAATCGGTTTGGTAGTTCTGCCGTGCAAGCGTAACAAACAGACAGGCACACTTTCGCATTTATTATATTAAAGGATTAAGAAATTAAGGATTTGAATAATTCTTACTTTGTACGGTAATTTTTTTTTTAACCAAAGTGCTGAAATGAGTACGGTTTTCACATATAAGATATGTCAAAAGTTTGATATTCTTGTCCGATAAATATTCAGTTAAAATTTTTTTCGATAAAAGTGACAGAAACAAACTTTACCAATGTGAAGAGCGTATTTTTACGTCCAACACAGTTTCGATATATCGTGATTATTTTTATTGAACCTCATCCTTAACCATCTAATCATTTAATCTTAATTTAGCAATCTCTCAATTCTCTCGCTTCTCATTCTTAATTTTATCTCTAATTTAGCCTTAATCATTTGTTATGTGGAATACATATATAGCAGATGAGAAGAACAATTGCCTCATTCGCATTTAAGAAATTAAAATAATTCGCAGTCTCTTAAAGAGTATTGAAATTATTAAACTATTGGCAAAATTCAGAGAGGAGCAATGAACCCTGAAATATTACTTGAGTAATTATATTGTTGATTTTTTGATGAATAATACTCCAGGGATTATTACATGATATAATGCAATGCCTGTCCACCGATCTACTATAAAAAGTTTCCGGAGATAATCCTGATTCCGAGCTATAGGAGAAACTGATGGATGAAACTTATGTATAGGTTAAGTATTTTTATTCTCTTCCGGAAATAATCCGATTTTTGGAAATAAACGAATATAAATTTCAGAGCTGCGCATCGATATTTTTTCGATACGATTAAAAAATTGCCAAAAGACGAACAGTCAACAAGATGTTAGTTGAAGTAACCGACACTAACATAAAGATTTTGAATTGAATGATGAAAAAATTGTTATTAAAAATGCAGTTTTGGGATTTAAATTTGCTGACATCATGACTTACTGGAGTGAATAGACGAAGCATTTCATAAAATTATTGAAGAATGTGACAAATCAAATGTAAATTAAATCACGGAAATCAAATTTAAAACACGTAATTGGAGGACCAAGAAATATGTTCTAGGCCTTCATACAAATGAAATCCCTCAACCTCTAACAAAGAAGCAGCTTATAGAGTCTCTTGAGAAGAAAACTGAAAATTCGATTCAAAATAATAGAAGCTAATTATTACCTCACTGTCGTAGATAAATAATCCAGTCAAGGTTAGAAAAATGTAAAAAATCATTGTCAGAAAAGGAGTTTGCATTGAACCCGCAGATGATAGATATCTGGGCTTATTCATAGATTAATTGTTTTAAAAAAAGGACGATATAAGGAAAGTTTTTAACATTTCTCTAAATGCTGAAGCAAAATAGAATCAAATTATGTTTCTAAATATGGATAAAACGTGTAAAAGGAACATGCTATCCCGCGGTCAGAACCACCAAGTTTAATCGTAAATTACTTCTCGAAATGTCTATTTTTCAGCAGTTAAATGTCAAGCAAAGCAAGTGTTAAAAAATTAAAAGATTAGTGGACGTAGAAATGATAAATTTTATGACTACTCAGAAAAATAATTTATCACTTTATGTAAGGATAGGTATGATAGTTTGAGCTAACTATCTGTTTGAAAACAGTTTACTGCATGGTTTGGGAATTTTACTCAAAATATTTAGTTTAATGGATTTACTAAAGATAGTGGTTTCTATGGCTTCTTACGCGGCTGTTACATGACTGGTTTATATCAAAGAAAAGTCATATTTCATCAAGATGTTCTTTTTAACATTTCTTGGAAGCAGATTTATTTGGCAAATAAAAAAAATATCCATACTCATTTTTCGGTGACTTAGGGAGAAGAAAATTTGATACAAATTGAATCCAACATTGCTGATGTGGAAGATTTCATTGAAATCGTCCCAAAATAACTAAGCCCCCTTCAGAGAAAAGTTGAAAATAGCACAGTTGACCTAGAAATTTTCCCCAGAATATTATGTGCATATTTCATGTCGGTACCATTCACCGTTTAAGTGGAATGCTTGTGGCCGACCGACAAACAGACACATGGAATTTTTGCTTTATATTATATATAGAATTAAGAGTTTGTGTCAAATTGTTATAATTCAATCTTATAACTGTAAATAATTTTTTACTTCTTTAAGCCACTGTAGTAGGTTCATGATTTTTTCATTATGAATATTACCAACGAGTGTAGATTGATTCTCGTTCTCTATTTTGTCCGCCGAAGGAGGGCTCTTAACAACCTTTTGAAAGGCCTGAAACAAGCTTGAGGAAAGCCTGAAACAATATTGAGGAAAGCCTGAAACAAGCTTGTAATAAAAGCTTGGGGAAATCTTAATAAATCCTTACAGAAAACCTTGTTTCTTGTTGACTAGCGAACCTTTTCGCTTACCTTGCCGTAAGGTTCAACCCTTGTCATGGAAACCTTTGTGACAATCCTTTGCCCTTGTCGACAACAAGGTTTCCAAAACCTTTTAGACAAGCTTTCTTTGCTATCTGGGATACAGTCAATCAGTTGAGGGATTTCGTCTGAAATGTGACACAGATCTACAATTCTGGTGATAAATCAATAGGACGAAGTTCATCCATCTATCTCGTTTCAATTTTGGGTGATTGTGTTTACATACGCAAAAATAAATGCATCGGCGACAGACAGTCAATCATTCGAGGGATTTCGTCTGAAATGTGACACAGATCTGCAATTCTGGTGATAAATCAATAGGACGAAGTTCATCCATCTATCTCGTTTCAATTTTGGGTGATTGTGTTTACATGCGCAAAAATAAATGCATTGGCGACAGACAGTCAATCAGTTGAGGGATTTCGTCTGAAATGTGACACAGATCTACAATATGGTGATAAATCAATAGGACGAAGTTCATCCATCTAGCACGTTTAATTTTTGAGTTATCGTGTTCATTGGCGGAGAAACTGGCAGATTCCCCCCAGACCAGGTGTTCCCAACCTTTTTCCCCTCGCGTACCCCTTGATCAGTCTTTTTATTTTCGCGTACCCCCTATTGTCATATCCCACCCCCTCCTCCAACCATCCGCCTACGCAAAGAAGTTTTTATTCAATAATGATAAGGGTTTAAATTAACTTTAGAGACAAATGACTCGAATTAATAATATTTACAGACTTGCTTTTTGATTTTGCGTTTTATTCCATTTTTACAATAGTATTAGTTCAACGTCAAAGCAAATAAAACCAGTATTGTAATAATTTTGCAATAACTTACAAGGATGGCTAAAAATTCCTCCTCCTTTTGCTTCCTTTTAGTCTTATTTTGAGGGTAGGTTTTAGGATTTGCGCTCATCTATCCCTCATGGATGGGGATAAAGGGCAGCTTCTGTGGTCAAAGACTGGAGCACTAAAGGCAGAAGATTGACTTAGCTCCGATGCTAGGATATACCCCCTAGCACTGGGTGGCTCAGGTACCTCGGGGTCGCCACTTCCCGTACTCGCTAGTATGAGCGAGTCCCTGAGGGGCCAGGTGGCTGTCTATCAATTGACTGCAACAGACGCGACCAAACAACTCTTACTCGCTTCCTTAGGGGGCATATCAGAAGTTTGCCTTTCTCTGGTAATTCTAAGTGTCTTGAGATCTGCCCAAACTGTACTGCAGAACAGGCCACACCTGATCATATTCTTGCATGCCTGGGGCTTTCCCATCAGGATCTTGTTTCTAACCCTCCATTGACTTTGGATTTCTTTAGGGTGCACGGGCTCATGGACCTGATATAGCTCTGCTGATCTTCGGGGATCATCACCACCACCAACAACAGGATTTGCACAATTTTCGCTTTTACATTTTACACAAACTTGGGGAAACATAATTCTGTAACGTTTTAAATTGCTTATGTTTTCTTGTGACCGCCATTACCGACTTTGAGTTTGCGTACCCCAACTGGTCCTTCGCGCATCCCCAGGGGTACGCGTGCCACAGGTTGGGAACCTCTGCCCTAGACGTCCTAATTTGATAGAAATGTACAATTTAGGAGTAATGATCACATACCAAATTTCATGCGCGTTTTTCAGTTTCCTTGTTCACAGATAGATTAACAGATGTAATTCCAAACAATATTACTTTTCGGACTCGGAGAGTTTTCCAACGTAGAGATTCACCAAACTATAGAGGTCAACGGTTTGGACGATTACATTACCTTTTTTTTATTCTTCATATATGTAGAAATACGGGTTGCAGGGGAATAATCCCGGCTTGAGCAACGAAAAATTTGTAGAAATTATTATGATTACGGCCTGAAGCCAAACATAAACTTGTAGAAAAAGCATTATCTTATGGGCACTCTAGGGGTAATGCACCAAAGATAAAGGCAGAAAACAAGAGTCAAAACTAAATTATTTATTAATTAGAACAACATAATATGAAATAAGAAAAGTATTTACACAGGTAATTATTTACAGTTAGACAGGAAAGATTTAGGGTTGTTACTCACTTAAGTTTACAACTTACATAATTCGGTAGAAGGTTTAGTTAGTTACAGCCAGATAGATAGTTACATAGCTACATAGTTACAGCACAGCCATCGCCCATCGCCGCCGTGCTGACAGGGAAAAACCCCGTTACGCTCGCATCTACGGCATGTCTCTTGATTTCAAAAAGTCATCTCCCCCGATTAAAACATTACACTAGGCTTTTAACGGAGAGCTTACACCTGCGCATCACGTGATTACCGTGAGAAAGCGCGTGATCCTTATCGTCCAATATCTTTCTGCTGACACCACACTATTCAAATGATCTTGTTAGGAAAGTGAGAAATTATTATTAGGAAGGAATTAAAATTACGCTTTTGAGCTAGACTGGGAAAATACAATTCTTACATATATGGAAAAAAGGGGAAACAATAAATTACGAATGCTGATATTTAACAAAGTAGCGTCAATAACTGATATAAAAACACACTTAATTTTCATACTTTTAAATATGTAATAAACTAATTTTGAAGATTTTATTACGTGAAAGAACTATATTTCTTAATGAGTTGAAATAAAGTAATAAAAGGGCATTGAAATCAGTTGTAACTGCAATCCATAATGGAAAGCATTCTTTTAGCCGAAGTTTCAATTAATTTTCCTTTTTCCCTTTTAAAAAATGTGGACATTGATTTATGACTATGAATGATAGAAAATCAAAACTTCTGTTTCTGAGGGAATTGAAATAATATATGCTTATTTCTTTGATAAAATAATAAAATAAAATAAATAAAAAGATTAATACAGTTTTTTAGTTAGATTAGTAAATGGTAGCGAAAAAAAAGTTATTTGACACTCTTCAATAATTTCAGGCAAAAAAAAAATAATAATTTTTTGAAGCAAAACATTGATTTCTTTACATCGAGTATTATATTTCCTTTTATTAAATCCGAATAAAAAGAAGTTGGAATTAGAAAAGAAATATTTAAAAATAATTTCTATTTTTACTAAACAAATAATTTAAAGCAATAATAATTTTTTTTCACTTCCTTCTTGTAACGAATGAATTTTTGTAATTCTGTGCCGTATCAAACATCAAATATGATAGAAAAATTTGTCTAAGATGTTTTTCTAAAACTTTTTTAGTCCAATAAATACATCAATGAATGATTTAGAAATATTATGATATCTTTGAATGGTTTAAAATTTTTAGTTTTTATGAATGAATTTCTGTTAATTAGTTTTTTTTCAGCTTAAATATGTTTTATACTAATCAGAGCATTTCAAAACTGGTTATAAAATATAATTTTCTTTATAGGCTATTAGTTTAATGAATGAAACTTTAATTTCCTCAAAATAGTTTACAGTTTATCAACTCTAATAATAATTCTGTTCGACCTAGCACTATTCGTAATAGCAGTATAATGCATCGAAGATATCTTATAGAGTTTGTTTGTAAGAAGACCAACGATTAAATGGGGGAACCAATCAATTAGCCGCAAAAGC
Source organism: Araneus ventricosus (assembly GCA_013235015.1). Lineage (NCBI taxonomy): Eukaryota > Metazoa > Arthropoda > Arachnida > Araneae > Araneidae > Araneus > Araneus ventricosus. The sequence continues at coordinate 243,336 of BGPR01001406.1, forward strand.
CATTTAAAATATCTAGGCGTTACAATATATCATAAATTAAGCTGGTTACCACACGTAATACAGCGGGGCAAAAGAGCCTTGGATCAATACCAACATCTCTGCAGAATCGCAGGAAAAACTTGGGGCATCAACAAAAACATCAGAAGGCTATTGTATAAAACAGTTATAGAAAGAACACTATGCCATGGAGCAGCTGCCTGGGGACATAATATGACATCCCCACTCCAGAAAAAGCTGGACTCCATTCAACGTCTGTTTCTTCTTTATATTACTGGTGCATACAGGACAACCCCAACCGCTGCTCTCCAAGTGGTCACCGGTCTTCAACCCCTCCACCTACAAATCCAACAAGAAGCAACTTATGCCCGAGTTGTTCGAGCAAGATCTTCATCCAACTTTTTCACCGTTATATTCAGCCCAACAGATTACGAGAGCAAAAGCAGTGGAATTCATACTCACCCCCTTAATTTTCTTCTCCACAATCAAATTTCATTTGCAGAAAATCACATAGACTCAGGAGCCAAGGATATATATACTGATGGATCTAAAACGGACGAAGGCACTGGTAGCGCATATTGCAATCTCGAAAACTATGGAATAATAGCCTCATGGCATGGTAAACTTGATCGCAGCAATTCGGTTTTCTAAGCTGAAATCCTTGCAATTAGAATGTCAATTGAAGCAGCTTCTTCACTTCATAGACTAATCAAAATTTGGACAGCCAGTTTGCCAAGTAGCCATACTTAATCCTAAATCCCACCATAGTATGGTCCGAGAAATTCAAACCCTTTTGCTCTCCCATAAACACATTCATCTGAGATGGCTTAAAGCCCACGCCGGTTATTTAAGCAATGAATGCGCAGACCAATTAGCCAAAGAAGCCATCACAGAAGGCGACCTTTTCTTTCTACCTAAGCCACTTTCCTACCTGAAATCTGAGATTAAGTCAGCTGCTTTAAGCATCTGGCAAGACAAATGGGATAACGGAGAAACTGGCCGCAGTACACACGATAGGGCCTAGGGTCTCAAACAAGCCAGTAGGATGGAATAGAGAAGAGCTAATGTTTGTTACAGGACACGGGACTTTCCCTTCATACCTTCATCGCTTCAATCTTCGAACACATGACAACTGCTCGTGCGGAGAAAAAGGAGATCCAATGCACTATGCCACAAAATGTCGGTTTACCCTCTCCTGGCATTTCCGAACTCCGACAGTGTCACTTAAATTACAGTGGTTGAAAAACATTCTGACGAACAACTTATCAAGAACCCGACTTCGACTCCTAATGCGTTTCATATGTGATGAGAACTATCTCATTGTAGAGGATAATAATTGAGCACTAATCTACCCGGACTGACACACACTTTCGGCTACTTATGACTTTTTTTCCCTCTACGTATTTTCTTTCTGTTTTGTATTGTTTCCTATGTTGTTCTGTCGAATGTATGTTTCTTTTCATTATTATTTGTTTTCGTATCTGTTACTTGTTTTTGTCCTTTCATAAAAAATAAAATTCACCCCCATCTACCCAAACCGGAAAGGAGCCAAATGGCTCTAAACACGGGGATGCAGGTGGTGTAATGTAATGTAAATGTATTAAATACATGTTTTTGATGTGGTACCTTTTTGTGTAACAACTTGTATTTTTTCATGATTTAGTAACAATTATATGTTTGATTCTCATTCTTCCTCATGTTTCTGCTAAAAGTAAGTTTGCCGTTCTAAATTTTATGAAGCCGCAATTCACGAAAAAAAAAGTTTATTTAATGGTGTTTGGAAATTAATAAAAATAGTTTCCTTTCTTGTTTATAATTGAAATTATAGTTAATTGAGTGTGGCTTCTAATTCTATAATCTTTCTAAACACTAATTTGAAAGTATTAATAAAATTATTGGACATAATTATTAGACCTTTGATGCAAGGAAAAAATGCTACTCAACCCATGTTTGATATATCCCGAAGTTGAAATAAATTTCATTAAAAGAAAAAGATGGAAAATGGAAACTAATGCTATTTAAGCGTTATTCATTGCTATTGAGATAAAATATTTGACAGAGTTTCGCCTTCAATTTTAAACCTTTAACAGTTTAGAAAATTATTAATATCTTTGAGGAAGAATTCGCCATTAGCCACTTATAAAATTACTGTATTTTGTTTAATTTATTTTTAAATTAGCAAAGGAAACATAAATGCCAAAAAAGTTAAAAAATAAATATTAGAGAAATTTAAATTTTCATCAAATATTAATTAAGCATAAATTAATATTATAGCTAATAATACTTATCTCCATTAATTAAGAGTAGTTCTGTGAACCGTAGACCTTGGGGGGGCGGGGGGGGGGGAAGGAGATCAAAGATTTGTTCTTCATCTCAGTCTTTAAAGGTTTATACAACGTTGCCATTCATTTTTGAGATATTTTCCCCAGGAACACTAAACATTATAATTTGTCTCTCAAAGAAAAACTGTTTTTATACCCATGAACACATTATCTTATATATAACTTGCTAAGTTATTTTTACAATCTTACGCCAATCAAAGCACACTACTGAACACCTATATTATACACCAATTTTACTCCCTAATATTACGAAACAAATACATTAACTTAATAAAGTTACTCAAAATGTACAGGAACAGATGTTTAGTAAGTTTTACAATCGAGAGTGGAGGTAGTTAACAAATTTCTGTAACATGAACGATTTAGGTAGAATCGTGGGAAAAGAATACTTTCGAAAAAAGGGAAATGCATGATTATAGGGAACTAAACAAGAAAAAGCAACTCTTAACATGGAAAAACCATGATCTTATCTCTCTCATGCGCACACTTTTTTTCAATGCAAATCTTCTACACAAAACTTTTTTTATTCAGCATTTAAAAAATTACAATTAAATGTTTGCTTTCATCAGTATTAAAAAATTACAATCATATATCTTGTTTAGAACTCTCTCTAAATGATCACTCTAAAAACTGAAATAAACTCCTCATTCATATTCTAAATAAGAAATCTCTAATTTACCGACTGTCAGTGCCGTTTTTATTATATGAAGAATACAAAGTTAAACTCAAATCCTAAAGACATTTTTCTACTCTACTGAAACAACGTTGCCATTCCTGAAGAAACAAACTTTTAAAACATAGATAATATAAATAGACAATCAATTACAAAACAAGTGATATAAAGAAAATGGTAACAGTAATCAACCGTTTGAGGTTAATGAAATATTATTTAGAATTTTTAGTTATGAAAATGTAAAGGAAAAATATTAAAGTCAAAATATTGTTCAAGTCTGTTTTTATCAGTATTAACAAAATTAGAATTAAACGTCTGCTTTTATCACTAGAAACAAAGTTAAAATCAAACGTCAGTTGTAATTAGCATTCACAAAATTACAATTAAGTATGCAGCCAATACCAAACTGACGGGCCGCCGTGACCTAGTGGTAAGGTTTCGGCTTTGGGGCCGGAGGGTTCCAGGTTCGAAACTCGATTTCACTAAGGACCCACCGTGTACGGGGCCCGCTGTACGATAAATCATACATAGTAGACAAACGTCCTCCTGCTGGTGTGGTGCGGAAGGAAGACTACAGCGTCCTCGTCATCTGACCTCGGTTCAAAATTTCAAGGTCCGTCCTAAAATAGCTCTGGTGTTTCTTCGAAACTGGACGTTAATGTAACTAAAATAAATACCAAAATGATGAAAATATTTTAATGATGCCAAACTCGTCGTGGACTCACAAACACATTGAAATCACTAAAACGGCCACCATCTTGAAACGGCATGAAAAAAAATCAGACATAAATATCGTTTCTTATGACCTCAAAAAACCCCAATGAAAGAAGATCGAACAAAGCGTTTGGTGGCCATTGCGCAACAAACAAATTTGCAGACAGACGAAAAGCTGAACGGAGTAGAAGCAGAGATCACTTCGGTCGGTCAACTATTATAACTGTAACAGTAGTAAAAGCACATAAAGTTGGAAAAAGTATCTTGATGAAATAATGAGATTAGTATTTATCATAAAAATTCTTACTAATACGCAAAATAACATTACACAAATAACAGATAATCTTCTTCAAACTTTAATAACATGAACCGATTTGTAGAATTCTTGAAAAAACTTTTAATGGAAGAGAGATAGTTAGTTTTATTAACGTCTCGTTTTTGAAGCAACAAGAGGGCTATTTTGGGACGGACCTCGTAATTTTGAACCACACTCAGATGACGAGGACGACACCTGAACTGGCACCCCCTCTCCAAACTTCCACGCCACACCAACGGGAGGACGTTTGACCACTACGTATGATTTAACGTGCAACAGGCCCCATACACGGCGGATCTTCAGTGGAACCGGGTTTCGAACGTGGAACCCCTCCGGCCCCAAGGCCGACACCTTACCACTAGGACACCGCAGCCTGAAGATAGAGAGAAAAAAAATATTTGACCCAACAAAACAGGAATAAACAACTATAAGCCTGAAAAACTATGATTTTCTCTCTTTTTGAATGTGAATTATTTACACAAACTTTTGCTTTCATCAGTATTAAAAATTTGACTATTCATATTTAGAAAATTAACGTCTTTTTTATCTATTATTAATACTAAAATCAAATGTTTGTCTTGATCAGTATTTACAACAACCTTTACGGAAATGACTCAAATGTTTTTGTGGTGCCAAAATCGCCAATGACTCGCCGAAACGTTGGAATCAGTTAATCGGCCACCCTCTTAAACCGAATTGAAAAAATAAAAAACCTTACATACATATCGGTTTTTGTTCCTTCAAAGAACATTTCTGCCAAATTTGAAGAAAATAGAAGAAAGCGTTTGGAAGTGATTCCCTCACAAACAAATTTACAGACAGACAAAATGCTAAATGGCTGAGGTAAAACGTAGACCTCGCTTCGCTCGATTAATAATAGTCCATTGCAATTAGACAGAAAAATGGCAAATAGGGAAAAAAATTTATATAGTTTTGAAACCTTCGTCAAATACTTCTTTCACATCAAGGATATCAGAACCGAATAGTTTCCACCTTTCCGGGGGGAGATTCCGCCCCTAGGAGGAAAAAAACTGAAGTGAAGTGCAGTGTTAGGTCAGTCTTTTCTAGATTTCTTCAACCCTACACATTCAATGTTAGACATGGTATAGAGGAAAGTCGTAGAGCATAAAATTCTGCGTCGAATGAGTACCTACACTATATATTTCGTTGTAGTAGTACGATTGCAAACTCTTCTCAAAGTTGCAATAATTTTTCAATTTTCCAAAAAAAAAATCATTATTCTTACACAATTGTTCAACCTCAGTAAATACCTGCAAGATATCCCTGAGATCTTTAATAACACTAAATTAACTTGCACTGAGATTGGAAGAGAGAGGTTCATCATCGCATTGTACAGCAACACGAAGAAAGAGGAAAGTAGCCTGAATAAGATGAGCAATTGCACTGCTTGTAGATTTCCCTTTCTATAGAACCCTGAAGTTGTGTCACAACCACTAATCGCATGAACGAAGAGAATGGATTTTTTTGCATTCGATCACAAGATTAGAATTCTGCAGATCTTTAGAGCTACAGAACCTATCTTTGACTTTACCCTTGCCCTCTTTTAACATGAGAATATCTATATAGACTGGAGTAAGAGCAATACGTAAAACTAGAATATCAACATCTTGGCCAATTACAACTTGTTTCTTAAGCTTCTGATATGTCTCTATAGTGGTCTTCACAATATGTACATCAGCATCATCTGTTGCTACAAACGTGCATATGCCTACGTTCTCAAGTGGCAAGCGAGTTTGCGAAATGAAAAACTCCTTATTTGCAAGATTTCTTAGAAATTGTCACTGAGGGTCAAGAAGAACGGTGCTTTCATTAACAATTATTTCTCTTGAGGTACGCTTCATCCTTCGCCTTTGGTATTCAATAACCTTTGTGTTAACACTGCTTTCGGTATATCCGTCAAAAACAACTGTTGCTTCATCGCCGTAATGCCTCTTGATATAAGACATATATGTGGTGTAAACATCACCGAAAGTGTCTTGCTTTGGCCATACTACACGATGAATAGGGGAGCCACCATCAAGAAGGAAGTAAAGGTTGTCAGTGTTACCAACTAGTCGCTCTGGAACTGTATCAAAGATATTCTAAAACATGGCCAGCAAAAGGCTACATATAATTAGAATATTTATGAAAATAATTTATTGCAGTTAAAAAAATAAGCAATGTTAATTATTGTTTTATAAGCTGGGTACGATCATTTTGTGTTTTGATGGTATTGCAAGTTCGAGGGTGGTTGGGGGGAAGTTCCACCCTCAGGGATGAAAACTTTGCGGTTTCCCTTTCCTTGATGTCAGAAGAGTATTTGACCAAAGTTTCAAAACTTTATAAAATGTTCTCCTAGTTATCGTTTTTCGGTCTCATTGCAATGGACTATTTGTACTCTCTCTCCTAACTTCCACACCACACTAGAGCTCTGTAATTGGTGCTCTGACATATGCATGTGCTTACAAAAATGAATAGTTATACATACAAACTTTATTTAGATAGAATATTTGATTGTATGCGTCGTCTTGTGTAAGAATAATGATTTTTTTTTGGAAAATAGAAAAATCATTACAACTTTGATAAAAGTTTGCAATCGTACTACTGCAACGAAATATATAGTGTTGGTACTCATTCGACGCAGAATTTTATGCTCTACGACTTTCCTCTATACCATGTCTAACATTGAATGTGTAGGGTTGAAGAAATCTAGAAAAAACTGACCTAACACTCTACTTCACTTCAGTGTTTTTCCCCTGGGGGCGGAAGCTCCCCCCGGAGAGGTGGAAACTTTTCAGTTCCGATATCCTTGAGGTCAAAGAAGTATTTGACCAAAGTTTCAAAACTATATAAATTTTTTCCCCTGTTTTACGTAATTGCAATGGGTTATAAGTGTTGAGGCAAATATTACTTAACAGTCCTTCTAGTGCTCCTCGCTAATCGAAAGCATAGATTGAATGCTGCATATGTTTTCTGTTACTTTTTGCGGTATATTTTCCGACATAATATTTAGAAATGTATATCTTTTCCATCTTGGAAAATTAGACCCGATCCGGAGTAAACATCATCCACCATCCCTAAAGTCCCTGAGCAAATATTCAGTTCCGGTAGAATGCTGCATTCTGTCTGACTGCTTTCGCAAAGCAGTTTAGGACAATTTATTTATCTTCCGTTTCTGCTTCTTCCAAAGCATACGTCTGTTCATTGTTGTGATTAGAACGCTGAAATATTTAAGATTCGAGTCTCTGCAGGTTTTCAGAAGATGGGAAACTGTCTGACGGCAGCTCTGGGAACTCAACCCTCTTAAAACGAATTGAAAAAATAAAACTCCTTACATATACAACGTTTTTTGTTCCACTAGGGAACATTTCTGCCAAATTTGAAGAAAATCGAACAAGGCGTTTGCGATGATTGCGTCACAAACAAATTTACAGACAGACAATATGCTGAATGGCTGCGTTAAAACGTAGACATTGCTTCGTTCCGTCAATGAATGAGAATGTGTGGCGCTCTACAGGGCAGGCTGCTAGATCCAGTACTTCGAAATTTGGCTGAAATACACTTTGGAGAGTGGGAATATCTCTCATAAGAGCCATCTTTTATTGAAATTTTAACTAATTAATTGAAATTTTTGAGTTTTTCTCAGATAATTTCCGAAACTATTATAGCAAAAAAATAATTGTCAAACCATCTAAAAATTCAAAATTTTTATCTTTTCAATAATATCAATTACGTTTCCGTACAATTTTTTATCTAATTTTAATAAATTTTTAAATATATTTTAGGCATAATTTACAAAAATACTTTCACTATTGCAATTCAAACTATTTTCATTGTTTAAAAAATATGTAATAGTGTGTTTCTTTTCCAATGTTGAAAGCTGAGGTAATCCTAATGGATTTTACTTTCTTTTTTTCATAACATTAATTTTTTTGTGAAGTCTGCAATCAAAGTTCTCTAAGATGATGAGTTTATTAGTTATTATATCCAGTAAGCTGAAGGATCATGTCAGTCGCTATGTTTTAATTTTCTAGCATATTTTAATGCAGCTAACAAGCTGCTGGACGTAAAATTTGCTGCGCCATTTTAATGTTGAGTTCAAATGCATATTTTGCATGAGGAATAAGATAGTGAAGTTGGCGTCGATAGCGTACATTTACATGTCAGATGACCTGGGCAGTTACGTGGTTCCATTAGGGAGGTTCATGTGGACAACCAAAAGAACAGGTGCAAGTCTGCTGAACGAGCATGGGTTAAAAGTCTATCACAATTCGAAGTTTAAAATTACTTAGTTAAAGGGAATCACATGAATATCGGATTATGCATAGGAGATTCAACCGAAATTATACTCCCGGTGAACAAACTGGTTGTCGAAAGCGGTTGGTTATAAAATATTATATTATATAAATACTTTATTTGAGTTATAAATTAATGTTATTATTAGATTTCTTCTTTTGATAGTGAGGAAAGTGTGGAATAAGTTTATTTAATGATAATTTACATACCTTGGTCGTAAACAGAGAGTGACTATTTTCAGCGAACGATATTTATCTCTTTTCAACGAACGGAATTTTAATTCATTTTTCGAATGAAAACGAACACCAACAACTACGCCTCAAGGCATTACTTATCTTTTTCCAAATCCCAATTATAGAAGATAAAGCTTCACTCCGTTATTTATCATTGCATAAGAACGCCTTTTCCGACAGAAGTAACCGATAGAAAACAGCTATAGTGAATAAGCGAAAGGGAATAAGCTTAATATGTGAAAAAG
>BGPR01001407.1:0-22826 GCA_013235015.1 Araneus ventricosus
ACCTTTCACATACTCTTCTCGTTGTTCGTTAACGCGTATAAATGAAAACTAGATACGAATATAAATGGTTTATGCGTGATATCTTGTTTTTATATTTAACAAAATACTTGTGGCAGTAAGTAGACTAGAACCGGAGACCTTTGGGTCCTGAGTCACGGATCTTAACCACTAGATAAAAGGAATTCCCGCTACCCGGAGGTGGATACTGACTTATATTCAGCAGAATAGGATGGCGCAGCACGGTGCACTACATACTTAAAACGGAAATCATTCTTCTAAAGAGAGAATATCTTTATGATGTCTTTCAGCATGAAGTAATAATATTGTTACAAAGCTATAAAATGGTTTCCCTGAGATGCTAATCTTGACGACAAACTTAGAGACTTGGCGATAAATTTGGCAACATGGTGGCAAAGTTGGAGACAAAAGGAATTTTCTAGAAGGACCTCGAACTTTCAGCCTATTTCTATATATTCTTCTTTCTGGCTTCATCAACTTCCTGGAGATTACGTTACTTCCTACGTCATGAAGTCACTTCCTGTTGAAAAAGTATAAAAGCAACCCCTCAAGCCAAGAAGAGTTACTTGGATTTTGATAAGCAAGTAAGCTGGTGAGCTGATAAGAAAACTTTGAGCGCTTTGTTCAGATTTATTGGTAATCTCTGCTGTGAATTTTTACAAGTGCTGTTTTAATACTTGTGCTACGTTTCTTTTCCTAGAATATTTGTAAAATAAAGAGCTTTATTTTTTTAATCCTGCTTATTGGATTGCATTCACGTACACCCACAAGACAATTTTGTTACAATATTTTGAAATGGAGAAACCTAATATTTTCTATTGAAAGATAGATTTGAAATCTGCAGAATGTTTTATCCGAGGTATTTTAACGAATCATACTAATAGGCATGAATTTATTTGAAACTAAACAATGAGAATGGAAAAGAACAGTGCAGCCAGTTGTGGGGCTAAGAGTATACAGGCGAATAAACCACGATAATATTGAATCATTTGAAACTTGACATAAGGCAGCTACATTTGTTAATCTATTGGAGAATTCTCGGAGATCCTGAACCCAATATCCAGTTCTTGACACAAGGATAAATCCGCGTTGTCTCAAACGTGATGGCGTGAAACCAATGCAGTTTCCAATGCCGTCAGTTTCACTATTCTCTATTCGATGGGACCGCTGACATTATACAGTCGTAACATCAAAGTGTTAATGAGGCAGCTATACTGTGGTCATTGCAGTATAGCTGCCTCAGATTATAGATGCCGAACAGTTAGGAAAATCTGCCTTGATCAGACATATTGCAACTTGCAATCTCTATTGGGGAACTCACTGTTTCTCTTAACCCTAAAGTGTAAATGGGTGCATTTTTTCATGGCTTGTATTAAAGTTAATTATGAATATTTTTACATACGAAATAGTTTTCTTATTATTAATGCCTTCAAGTTCGAAGTTACTTAAATGAATTTAATTAGATTACAAATTCTTTTGAAAACATAAGAATGTGTTGTTGTTGTTTCTTATTCCACTTGTTCTAGTCTTCATAACGTAACACCACAGCATACCCCCGAACTCGGAGCCAGGGCGCCCCCCTGTCGGTTGGGTGGGTATGCGTGAAACTTTATTGAAATAAAGCAAGAGCAGAAAAAGGGATACAAAGAGAGGAAATACAAATATAAACACTAATATATACACAAACATAAACACGTTCATAAAAACACAAATATATACACTAAACGAAGAAGGGCGTGGTGGGAAACATGATCTTTGTAGTGAGATGAACAATGCAGGCTATTGTGGAGTTATTCTGGCTGTTCAGATTTAAGCAGGTCTCCTTGGCTGGTGATAAAGATGAGGAGGTCTATTATTTTGTTCCTTAGCAGGCTAGACCAAGTCCAAGAGTCCGCTCGCCCGCAGAAAACTGGACGCCCGAGTTAAGAAGTCTGACTTTGTCCATTGCATTATGCTTTAGCTGGGTGTAATGGAATGGCCTTCACGCCTTGGGTGACCCTGCCAGGAGAAAAAACTCCAGACGTACATCGCCTATTCCACCCAGGGCCACCACCTCTGCCACGATGAGGCAGCATAATAGGACTTGATGGGACATAAGAATGTAGATTACTAATCATAAGTTTGTATCATACTCATTACACGGGATCATTTGATTAATTTAAATAGAAGAAGCACCATTCTTGGATAAGACTGTAAGACCATCAAATGAACGATTTAGCATTTAAGGATAAGATAGGGTATCTAATTCACATTATTTTTTATTTCACTATAATTTTATTTATTATTCTTTTAATTTAAATTCATCTCAAATTACATAATTTGTCTAAAAAAACTGAACATTGTAATAAATTATCGAATAACATCCATTGATTTAAGCGTAAATTTCTGAAATGGCATTTTCTAATGATTATATAAGCCGATATCGAGAACGAAAAAGTAACTCATCTGAAATTGTCCATTGAAAACTAATTATGACTAATAACAAGCCAAAAAAAAAAGAATTTAGTCGCTTGCAATTACTAGCATTTTTTATGTGTCTAGAGAAAAATTTCATCTATTTATAATTAAGAAGAAATTCGTAGTAAAAGAAATATATCAGCGTTTAAAAAATCATTTTTACCATTGTAAGCATAGACAAAATTAAACTGAGGAACTTTGACATTATCAGCCAAGTTTAATTAAACACTGACTACTGTTGAAGTTATTTATAAGCGTGATTATTTCTGCTTGGGACATGGAGGGAAATCATTATTTCTTTTTCATAGTACTCTAAGCATGAATTAAAAATGGAATAAAACGCCGGGATAAATGACCGTAAATAATGCTTTAAGTAACGAAGCTCATTTCATTTGAAAGCTACATTTTGTTATTTTTCGCGAAAGTGTAACTCTCACTAATGAAGTATTTCCTCTCATGTCACGATAGCTTGGAGTGTACCACCAGTTGAAACAATGAGCGGACAAAAAAGGAGCTAAAATTGTTTTTTCCTTATTGTATTTTAACGACCATTTGTGTTTTAATTAAAAGAAACATTTTCCATGGCATTCAAAACTGTTTACTGGCATTGTTAATGGTTGTTATTAATGGAGTTCTTTGCATATTGAGATGGTCGAATACCCGCATTCGCTAATCACTGAGAAGATAAATTAATGCAATTAATTTCATTAGAGGCTGTCGCAGCTCTCGAAGAAAAGCTTTCTTGTGTTGACTTTTACAATGAAAACAACAAAGACTGTGCCTCTACTGTTTAGATTTTTCGGAGGCAAATCAACGGACTGAAATGCCAAAAAAGAGAGGTCTTACAATAAATTATCTTCCAGGGAAGTATTTTTTAGAAATAATATTAAATACTATTCATATCTCAAATTTTTAATTAATCATAAAAAATATGAGATGTTGAGAAGAAAAACCTATTTAGATGAGAATCTGGTTGTTTTTTCTTTGAATAAAATAAAATGGTATGAAGTTTTGAAAAGATGGAGGAAAAAGTAAAGAATTGTATACATTTCAAAATTACTCATTTATATGTAAAAAGAAGTTGATTTCTATAATCAGTATGAAATTTTTAAAAATTTGTCTGTTACTAAAAATAATATTCAGTGACTCTCGGAGAAATCATGCAATTAAAGAAGTAAAAATTCAAACTGAAATTGCGTTGAGTATAAATTATTTCCATTCACAGATGATTCTAACCAATTCTTTTCATAGAGGAGAAAATCGAAAAAGAAAAGACGTTTTCCAAATATTTAATCTTAGCAAACCTTGTTTGAATATGATTTCAGGATTTTAAAGATAGGAAAGATTATCACATAAAATGAATATTCAAAACTATTGGTCGTTTCTGAATGTTATGGTTTTTTATTTCTACATATGTATAGCGAGCTTCTTTAAATATGAAGCTCAATCTACGAAATCTTAATTAAATCTTTTGCTACATGTTCATACATTCACTCGGATACATGTTTCTTACTATGTCTTCCATGCTTGGTGTAGCAAATTGCTAATTCATAAAATTCAAAGCACATTCTAGTCTTCCTTCTTATACTTTTGTAAGACTAGTGTAATACATTGTATCGAACAAAAAATTCTTTGTAATAAACTAAAACAACATTTAAAAACTATAGTTTGAAAAAAATCTTTCATAAACTCCTCAGTGATGGTAATTAACAAATCAATAATACAGCTTGTTTCTGTTTGAATATGAAACCTCAATTAAAACTTTCGGATACAGTATCGTTAATTTTTTTTCAGTTTTATAACTGAATTGCATGTCTACCTAAATGGCTCAAAGTGCGATCTGTCATCATTTGAACATTGTGCATGTCTTCTATTGAAGTTCGCGGATTCTTTATGAATAGAATTAAACCACACTTGTTGTTTTTTAAGTTATTCGATACAAATCAAAATATGATTTGCAGCTAAGTGGAAAGCAGACAAAATTCCAGCACAGTTACGAAAAACTAAATGCTTTCAGAAAAAGGTAGCAAATACCATACGTTTGATTTTCAAAAGAGAAGTTGAATTTTAATATTTTCCGATTAAAAGAAAGGAAATTTTCAGCAATCATAAAAAGGCAAAATATAATAATATCTCTCTTTTCTTTTCTACTTCTTAAGCAATTCTTTTTAGTGATCTCTTCGAAACGTAAAAAAACAGCCGTTTAAGTTTAAAAGAGGATACGCATCCAAACGTATAAAATAGATCTACATTTGAAAAATGATAATTTATTCTTCTTATTAGTTTTATCAAATAGTGGTTTGTTTCCCTATACATAATTTCAGTAAATTTAAAGATTCATATACTGATACATCTTATATTGCATTTTGTTATATTCTTCTTAATGCACACGTTGTATACAGGGTTCCCACTTATATCCGTTACACCCCCCTTAACTTCTAACTTCCCCCCTTGATTGTGATTTTCAACACTATGGCGTCGTGAAACGCGAACGAAGCGAGAAATCGAGTCCAAAGTGCAAATGTGTATAGTGGCTAACAGAGAGCATTTTGAGCAATAGAAATAAATGACCCAGAAGACAGAGACGTGTCTCAGTTTCTTTCTTCCACTCTTTATGACATGACAATTTTCGAAATCTTGACCAAACAAATGTTCATTTTTTGCATAGTATTAATGTGCGCAAGGTAACTTTTCGTACTAAATCGAGAGTGTTCTACAACTTTCTATTTGGCTATTTTCTCGTATCTTTCATCGTTTGCGAGATAGGACCGCTAACTCCAAAATTTGCCGATAGATGGCGTTGTAAATTGTCTCCTCGAGAAGCGCATAGCCTTTATACTCTACCTAGATACCAATTTTATGGCTTAAACTGTCACCGTTTAGAAGTTAAGCGGGGTGTAACGGCTATAAGTGGGAACCCTGTATAATATAGTAAATTAATCGTCTTTAAAAACAGTTTAGCCCATTAAAAAGTAATTTGATTTAAAACAAAATATTTATCTCTGAAATTTCTGACTGAAAATCTTAATTTTGCATGCTTATTGTTTCGTTAATTAGAATATGGTTTAAGCAACGTTCCATTACTTACTTGCACTTAAAATATTAAGAAATAAAAGGAAGATGAGCTAAAATGAGTAAAAAATTAAGCCGATAAGAGCCCTTTCAAATTATTCTTTTTATAAAGAATATTATTGTTCCGTGTCAATGACAATAATCCTATTATAGAATCGCTACGTTTCCAGACAGATTATGGAGTTAGAAAATTAAAAATACAGCTTTTAAAGTATAGAAATTTCCACGAAATGATAACGTCTCGTGTTTTTGCCTGATCCTATTAAATATTTTTCCATGAAAGGTTATTTCGAATACAATTTTTCAACATTATGGATAATCCTGTTCAAAAGATAACTAAAAAATGTTCTATATTATATTGCATTATGGGATATAATATATTTTATCTCATTTCAGCATATGAAACATTAACAGATTACATGATGTAGAAAAATGAATCATAAAAACTTTTAAACAGGAAAATTTAAGAGTCCCAGAATTCAAATATAAATAAATATTTAAGCCTTTAGAGATTAATAAAATTAAATGATTAGAAATTCAAAAAATATTAGGATACTTTATTTCTAGCATAAATAAAAGAGGAATTATCGAAAATCTCGAATGTTTGTGAAACCCCTGTAGAAAAACTGATTGTATCAGTCGAACAGAAATCGATTTACTCAGAAACAAATAATTCAGTTTCGTAAAATTCAGATTTCTCCAAAACATTTTTTTAACTATCCAACACTCTTCCAACTCCGAAATTTTATTTCTGAAATTCTCTTCGTTTCACCCTCTTCATTGTTCCACTGCCATTCTTTTTCTGTATTCTCAGTTCGATTGTTTACACTCCTCCAAATAAACGGGTCTCAGACGTCTCCTTTGTGACTCAAAATCGAGCAAACTGACGACCAGATTGAATGAAAAGTATACATCATACCTGAATGGGATAGCATTCTAAAGCAACACAACTAACTTCCAATACAAAACTGAGTCTTGAATAGAAATCACACGAATTCTTCTAGGATCAATATTTAGAAACGTAATAACACAGAACTTGTATCTATAGGCGAAATAAAAATATTCATTTCAGTTCAAGTCTGAAAAGATGACGTAAAAAAATGTATTTAAGTTTGTTTAGTCCTTTGTTATTGATGCTTTTATTTTCTTTTCAGTTTTGAGACGAATAAAATTGCGACAGCGAGACAAGAAGGAAATATTCATGCTACGACTCCAACTGAAAGTTCTGACTTCTTTAAAAAGTGTTGAAAAGTGTTATTTAAAAAAGTAAAAAACGTAGACCGCACTTTTTTTCTCGTGTCTTAAGCCAGGCACTCACCGCTGTTCCAACCTGTAATTTTTGGAACACTTGAAGGAAAAACTCATCGATGAAATTTGGAGCAAATGGATTGGAAGTGGTAATTCTAAACATACGACTGTTCATGCCCAGAGATAGTACGCATCTCTTAGTTCTTATTCGCTTTATATCCTCACTGTATGATGTTCCTGGCGTTGCGCAGGATAAAAATATTTTCAAGTCTAAGTATTTATAACACTTTAAACAGTTTTTCGCAGCGATGTCTTTCTTTGATTTTCGTTCGCTCACTCCCGTGTTGTCTAACTTCTTCGGCCAGCATCAGAATTCCTCTCATCTTTTTCTCTCCCTGGTTTGAACCACCTGGCCACGTATCTAGACGTCCTACATACTCATTTTTTCTTCCACATCATTGATTGCTACGGCGTCAACAGAGGATGTTTCATATCTTGGTCTTGCCATTATCCGGAGTAGAATTCTCTTCTTTTTAGTGTTTGTGTGACTGATCAGAAAAAATCTTATGAATTCAATTTAGGATTATTTAAAAATTTGTGAAAATAAATGAACGTCGAATAGAGAGAGTAGTTAACGTCACTGGATTCCCTAAAAAACATACTGAAGTATATCTATACTTATAAAAGGCAATATTTATGTGTGTGTGTGTTTGTCTGCGATATCCAGACGAATCTATCGCACTTACAGCCATGAAATTTGTCACACAGTTAGTCGTAATGGTGACTGAATGCACCTCGAAGCCAAAATTTTAAAATTTAATCTAGAAATATTTTTATTTAATGTTTTGTGTTGTTTTGGTTGATTTTTCGCACTAGTTTCTCAATAGAATTGTTTGAATTAATTGTACGACAAAAATAGATACAGCATCGGAAAGAGCACGCGATTTCCGTTCTAATGAAGTTAGTTTCGAATTTCTAACGCAATTTACTGAATTTTGAGAAATTTGAAAAAAATACCCATCATCATTTGGCATCGAGATGTTATTTTTGATTTTAAATTTGTTTCATCCGACTTTCTATTAACACTATTAATTTCAATTTTTTTCAGCTTATAACTAGAACGGTTCTGTCGGATTTAAAACAAGAACGGTTAAAATATCTTTTCCTGTGTTTTTTTAATTAATTTTTTTCTCGACGATTGAGAGTTATTTTTCTCGATAGAATTCCTCGCGTGGCACTTCTTCGTAACGTAGCTGGCAATTTTGATTGGCGGACGCGCAGGATACGTCATGACCTTCACCTGAATGAATTACTTCGATTATTATTTTCGGATTCGATTTTATATTTTGCTTGCTGTATAATTATCATTTTCACGTTCCAATTTTGTAATATTGTTTTGGATTAACGTACTCTGTACTGTAGCGCTAAAAAAATAAACAGGAAAATCAAATAATGTGTATGTTTTGTTTTGATTTTGTTTTAAAAACTTTTTCGTGTCATTGTTGTCATTTTTTCCACAGTCCTGATTCCACGGGCAACGCCGTGCGCGTACTGCTAGTAAGCTAATATATAAGCTAAATAATATAGTTTTTCGATTTCCTCATCAGTCCCGTTTTTCGTTTCTCAGCTCGTTGAAATAAATGCAATTCACGTGTTTCATATTTTTCTCTTCAGCTTGCTTGTATCGGGACTTCTTTTAATTCATTGCAGCAAGACTTACTAGATTAAATGTCTTTTTCTTTGTTTTGGGCATTTATAAAATAAGTAATTTTAGAAGTTTCAGAAAAATCACTAACTGGTTAGGTCTTTTCTATAAGCTAAATAAAAATAATTTCCGCCGCCGCGTTTTCCGTTGTTCGGGACTCAAAAACATTCAATGACCTCACAAATTAATTCGAAGTATTTAAAATTTATTGAAATTAACGCGAAACATCGCATTGTAATCAAACTAACGTCATTGGATTATTGGATGTGCACAGTAAAAGTTGTATATGCTTCAAAATGAAAACGGAAGTTAGAACATTGACTTGGACTTAATGTAAGCGATACTTGGAGATAATGTAAGCTATAAGCAAAATAAAACTATATTTTCTTTATCACGCAGCACGTGTGTTTCTGCCTCTGTTAATGAAACACGGGATTGAATGATTTGATGAAGAAATAAATAGTTAAATTTAATTTTAAAACAATAGAAAGCATTGTAACAAATCACGCTTAAAATTCATTTTTTGAAGTGTTAATTAAAATTAGATCAAACATGGCACGGAAACGAAATTAGTATCATTAAAGAGATAATGTTTTTCTTTAAGATGGTGTAAAAATATTTTTCATGCGATAAATATTACAGAAGTTATTGGAGCAAAACGTCTAAAAATAGCTTAATTTTCGTTATTTAATTAAATGTCTTAAGAACTAATTAATCCTGAGAGTTTTAAATAGCACAGTTGGCCCAGAAATGGGAACTAGAATGTGGTGTGCAAATTTCATGGCGCCACCGTTCACCGTTTAAGACGAGTTCTTGTGACCGTCAGACACATGCATTTTCTGTTTTATATTATAGACATGTCTGGGATTTAAATTTGACTGTGTAGAGTTGTTGCTCATGTACATATCTACTTCATAGAGGTATCCGTCCCTCGGGAAACCCTGAAATTTCTCCTTATTTATTTAGGAGAGAATGTTGGGCATGCGTCACGTGACCTCATTTTTTCTCTCCACCAGGGAATGATGCATTATTCGAGATAGCCCTTGCAACACCGGGCTACGCAGCTCCTATATAATAGAAAATGAAAGATTTTACAGATGCTAGGTGCATCATGGCTTGCGACTAGTACCATCAAAAATTGACCTGCATTTCTTACAGACTTGCGTTTATGTATTAAAAATAGCAATAGTATAATTTTTCAATAATATAATGTATGAGTAGAATCCAATAATGATGTCGCATGCACGAATGTCATCAATAATAAATATTCTGCGCATCAAGAAACTGTTACTTTATAATAACAACCCTTGCAAAAAATTTTTAGATGTAGGAAATAATTTATACTATCGATGCACTGGAATTGTTTTAAATTATATGGTATCAAAGAAATTATTTATTTCTGTATTATTTTTATTATTATTTATCTAAGAAAAATTTTGTCTTAGAACTCCGACTAAAAATACTTTATAGGAAGAAAGTAAATTTGGAAATAATTTACAGGATATTAATAAAGGTAATATTAAAGATTATCAGGATAAATATGAAAAACAGTATAAAAATAAAAGTATTATTTACTTCTATATTTAACAATTACCCGCACATTTTAGAAAAAAAATATAAGAAAATACAATGTGAAAAAAAACGGAATCTTTTTATAGAAATCTACTCAGAACATTTTTTAAAACGAGTTTTAGCATAATTTTTTTAATTCTTTGGAACGGCGGATTCCTGAAGTATTTTTCATTTGCAGCAAAAGGAATAAATTGCAGCAAATGTCAGTAAACACACGCAAGTAAATTCTTCCCTTTTTATCTTCTTGTATTAGATTAAAGTACGAGAAAACTAGTTCCTTAAAACCTTTTTCCTGAAGTATGTAACAATATTTTCATTCTTGTATAAATAGAGAATGTGTTTTGTTTAAAACTTTACTTCATATAACATCTATCAATTCCAGATGAAAGATTGCAAAAGTAAATAAACTCATTGTACTCATTTGTTTCAAACTGTATTATATTTTAAATTATTTTTTCAATTGTTTTCCAGCTATATTATTTCTTCTGAACATATAAAAGAATTAATGTTGTTAAGCGAGGTTTACCATGTCAATTCTTAAAATTCAATTAAATTACATTTAATTTCAGAGTTTAAATAAATAATGAAGGTGATACATTTAAATGAGTGATATGCCGCATCTTCCTTTCTGAAAAATTCTTCGTTTACATTTTGGTTTTTCAAATGACTAAATAACTGCGCTAACTTAGCGAAGGTCTGATCATTACTAAAACATATAATCCTTCGAAGCATTATATTTATGTTTATTTCAACTAGTGATTAGTAATCTTATGTCTGATTAATAAATGAAGCTTAAATTAGTAAAGAATTAAGTCAATAACATAAGATTTAAATAAAGCAAAATTTGTTTTTTCTGGAAACAAAACCATTGCAACAAATTTTGTGTGCAACCGAAGATAATTTACAACAATGCCATTGTTTAGGTATGATTTGTGACGGTAACTGCAGGTTTAAAAGAATCATCATTATCAAAATTTGCATTTTAATATTTTTTTATCATATGTTGACATTTAATTTCACTAATTTTTCAAAATTTGAAATATATCATTAACTGTTAGCATACAACGATTAGTTTTTCAAAAGAAATAAAAAATACGTAAGATTAAGGCATTTGGGAAACATCAAGAGCCATGTTGAACTTTTCCAGCATTAGGCTTTTTCCAGTAAAGCCGTTCCTTTAACAAAATTAGAATTTTGATATTTTTTATCATCTGTTGATATTTAACTTCACTAATTTTTAAAAATTTGCAATATATAATTAAATTTATGATAAAACGATTAGTTTTTAAAAAGAAATAAAAAACGCATACGATTAAGGCATCTGGAAAACATCTACTAAAACTCGAAGCTACTGGAACTTTTCCAGCATTATGATTTTCCAGGAAAACAAACAAAATTAGAATTTTAATATTTTTTTATCATCTTCTGATAATTAATTTCACTAATTTTTAAAAATTTGAAATATATTATTAACTTTTAACATACAACGATCTGATTTTTAAAAGAAATAAAAAACACGTAAGATTAAGGCATCTGGAAAACATCTGGAACATTTCCAGCATTTTGATTTTCCAGGAAAGTCGTTCCGTCTGCAACAAGATTGCATTTAATCATAAGCTGACAGCTTCCGGCTAAATGTTGAGATGACTCAGACGGCAGAGGGGAGAATCGAAGGGAACGAACTCAAATGCCATTCAAACTCCCTTTCCGCGATCATCGAATGCGCATAATTTAAGACGAGGTAGCATCTGAAGTGGGTAGAATTCATGACGATGCGGCACAAAAGTTTTCAATTCCTTTCTCGTACAGCGTTGATCCATCAGGGGATGGTTTAGCCTAAAAGCAGCATCATGAAGAAATTGGAATTGAAGCAATTTAAACGAGTTGAATTATTTTAATATGATGAACTGAGTTTCTATTTTGCAATATCTGCCATGAACAAGATTTCTGAATTTTGCACTTTCTTCATCGTGGACTTAATTTCTATATTTAGAAAAAGGATAGAAACTAAAAAATAACTGTTTTCATGTATAGATTTTATACCGATATTAGAAAATAAGATGAAAATGCGAATAATATAAAATATTATTTTCTTTGCATTTTTTTTGAAAATAGTCATTCTCATCAAAAAATGTTTACTGCTATTATATCAACGATATTATATATTATTTGTAAAAGTTAGCTGATATCAAAATGCAGGTGTTAGAAAAGAAAGTCTAGTGTCAAACTCAGATGGAAAAGAAATTATTCAGATTTATTCTTACATGTAGTTAGGAATTATTAATTTACGTCACAGAAAAAAAGCTAAAAATATAGGTGTTTTTTTCACATTTTCGGCACATAAAAATAATTAATCTTCAAAGTTACCAGCTTGAGAAAACCATTATTTACATATACTTACCATTACGTAAAGTTAACTGAACTAAAATAACAACGTAACCTCCTGACATCCATTTCGACTTCCAAGAATGTAATGATTCGAATGCTTTGATAGATTGATTCCTTAGATATTTATTGCAGAGATTCTGCACCATTTGTTACTCTTTCTAAATGTTTTGTCTTTTTAATGGGAGAAGGCGACTCATGTAAAGCATTCCACGATGAAGGACATTTTATATTCTACATAAATTATGGAAATTCTACATTCTTGTATTTGAGAAAGTGAAGCACTAAATTGTGTTGGGGAGCCGCTTTAATCTAACATCCTTGTTCCCAATTATATGAAATCTTAAAGATTGGCAAAGCTGCATAGGGATGGAATGAAATATTTGCGACATAAGGCATTCTAAAGCAAAAAGTTTTAGACCAATATATAAATTGAAGAGACTTTCCATTGATAGATATGCTTATGTATTCAATACATAGCAAATTCCACACATATCTTACCCCTCCGCTTTTGAAAAGAAAATTCATATGAATGAAAATTGTATACTAGATTCGTTATTAAAGATATTTGAAATTAAATTATTTTATTTGAAATTTTAAGAGAGCTGCGGTTGCCGTTGGGTTTCTTCCTTTAACTAAGGTGAACATAACTCAGTTCGATATAAAGTGGAATTCCTTCTATAAAGTAATGTTGATGAAACCCTTTGAAGATGAAATAATATGAGAGTAATTATCTTAAGGAATACAGATACACACACACATAGTGAAGAATGCTAAAAGTTGATTTTGAAACGAAAGCATAAGCACAACTTTTTTTCAGGAAGATTATTACAACGAATAATACACTCGTGTCCAAAAGTTAAGAATTATTTGCCAGATGTAAACAATATGGCGTCAGTATGGTTACAATGGTTCTTAATTATGGATAATCGCAGGGCTAACATATTACAATGAAGATTCGGTCTCGAATGCATTTAGGGGATCGACCGGAAAGTGACGAAGAAGAAAATGATTTGGGCTCATCCCGTTTCACAGGAAGCTGATAATGATTTGAAACTTTCATCAATGATTTTGTTTCATGCGCTTAATATATACATGCATTGTTGTAAAAATAGGACGAATATTTGTGAAAATGTAAAGGTTTTCTTAAAAGTACCCAGATTTTTCTTCATGTTCTTTGTTTATAACATGCAGAGTTTTTAGCAAAATTATACGAAACTTACATAGTGCGTGACAATATCTTATCGAAGAATTGTATTCAAATTTGAAGTAAATATTTGAAATATCTCAGGGATTAATCTGAGAATTTCGAATAAATAATTATTAACTGTATATGCGTTAATTATAAGGATTATTTTTCATAATTTTAATGTAGATTTATAGGAAAGCTTATATAAAAAATTCAGTTGAATATCGTTAAGATTCGGAAAGATATTAGCATTGAAACGAGCAGAATTTACTCTAAAAGAAAAGTTGAGTCTGTTCTGCTTGATAATAGACAAAAGCTAAATGATGAGAGTTTTTCTACAAATGATATTTTTTTACTTTTTGCATGGTGGAAAGAATAAACTTAATAAATATTGATGCGTTTAATATATCCTTAGACGTGAGACGCAATACACAAATAAATTAAGTGATTAAAGTATATACAGTAGAGTCTCCCTACAACGAAGTCTCCCTACAGCGAATTTCACCCTATAACGAAATTTTCAATTGGAATATTAAATAACATTCAAAATATTCTCCATATAACTAAGTGGTTGTCTCCCTATAACGAATTTTTTCAGACCTTTATCCTTTCTAATTTTTCATTTTTGAAGAAAGTTGTTAATTTCTGTGGAAACAAATCGCTCACAGGTGCCTGTTTCTGGAACCACTCGCATTGTTTATTCCAGCGGTAACACATAACAATAGAATGCTAAGTGAAGGGTAATTGGTGAATTCTCTTCACTTTTGAGTATTTTATTTATACAATAAAAATTAATATAATTTTAACAAATTTATAATAAATATTACTTCATTTTTAATTGAAAGTCATAATTAAATATTTTTGAACTTATCGCACATACCAAAAGGTTTGTATCATTTACTTAAATAACTGCAAAAATCTCTAATCTCCGTATAACGAAATTTTCTCTATAGCGAATTTTTCAACTGGAACCAAGCGATTTCGTTATAGGGAGATTCCACTGTATTTTTTTTTTCAATCAGCAAAAGTGGAAATGCATGTGTGAAAAACACTTTAAGCATATAGTTTGTATTCCTCATAGTTTTATAGCACGTGGTAAATTGATCTTACCTAAATAGTTGTCTTTTTGAGTTACAGCGCTAAAACATACAAGAAAATATCAACTGCTTAAAGTACCGTAATTAGATGGCAGCTGAGAGAATTTAACATAAATTATGCGAATGGATTTGCTATAAATTCTGATTTGGTAAGTTTGCCGGAATTATCACAAGGGTGATAAATATTGTCTTACGCAAAAAATGATGCACATCTTCTTCCCATATTGCCAGAAAAAGAGATAATCAGTGGATATATCGGCCATGAAGATGATCTCTATGAATAAGATGTGGTCGCATCAGACAGTCAAGGAGATAAATCTTCCGAACTTGGAGTGCTATTGACAAGTGCCTCTATCCTTAAAGTAGACCTCACAGTCGATTCGCTTCCAGGCTTTATTGATTACCTATGAGGTCCTTTATTTGATTTTCCTGGATGCGTATTGAATAAAACCTTCAAGTGCGTGGTCAACCTGTATTTATCTAAGGAACATTGCAGAGTAACTGTACAAAAATATTTATTTCTAAGAATTGTTTTAGTCACAATAATTTATTTTATTCCGTAATATCGATATAAATTTTTTGTTTGTATTTTTTTTTAAATATCAAATTTTGTTAGGATATAAAATTTAACATAAGTTAAGGACAGTGATAAGAAGAATATTTCTAATCATACAGTATTTTCATTATTTATTCTTTGTTATCTAATATAAATATATTCTATTCATTTTAATGTATATAATATCTTTTTATAATACAATAACAAAATTTCGTTGATTTATCCTTATAACTTTTTTATCATTTTCTCTTTCAAAAAAGGATGTTAAAGGTGATTTGTTAAATCGTAATCGTTCTGTTTTAGTTAAATGTTTTTAAATGAAGGTTAAATTAAAAAGATATACCTTTTTTATTTAGTGATTGTGATAGAGGAATGAGGCCGAACAGGTTTAGAATATTAAAGGGATTTTGATTCTATAGAAAAATTGTCGACTTTCGACATACTGTAAGTTTTATAAAACTAAAATTCTTGATATTAAATTTTTTTAGTGTGTCATAAAATAAGTTATGTTGAATGAAAGCACAATTTTCCTATTCTTTGTTACCTTTGAACGCAACTGTCAAATTTCTACCATTCTCATCTTGAAATTTTTTAATAACTTGATGTTCGTTGACATGAGGACATGCATATATTTCCATTAATTTTAAATTTTCTCACTCTCAAAAAATATGTGTAACTGGATTTCATTATCAGGAGTAAATTGTTTTTATGTCCTTAAACTCAATATTAAATAGCGAGAGGAAACAAAAAGAATTTCGCAAAGTCATTAGATTCGATTTGTGCTGATCTGAATAAAAATTCTTTGTCTTAAAAGAATGGCTAGGATAAAATATCTTCAGTTTTTTATACAGTGTTGATAGATATCTAAGATAAGATATCTCCTCTTTAATTCCCTAAAAGATATCTTTTTCTCATATTGAACTGATTAGTAAAACAAATAAGAAGATTAGATAAAAAAAAGTAACATCCATTTTTAATTATAATTCTACAATATTCATTAACTTGCGATGGGTTCACAATAAAGTGTTACCAAGGATGTTCAAGAGAGCATAAAATAAGAATCATGAATATTTCTCATTTCATAGATGCATTGATTGACGGACATTTCTATGCATAGTGATGTGCTCAAGTAAATTATATATCGCGTAACTACCAAGAAGAATCAATAAGTAATATTCACTCTTAGCGCTAACTAAGCGAATCGTCTTTTTCAGTTACTTTCAACAGATACCACATTTTTATAGGAATTGCTTCGTTTCATGTTTTGAATAAGAATAAGACAGTTATAACTAATGTATTTTGCTTTTAAATAAGAGTTGCTTTGTATTGAAAGTAATTAATAAATATTCAGTTGACTATTGAATATTTAGAATCTTTATTCATATGTGAAAAGCAGGAGGAAAAAAAGCATCTTCAAATTTTCTGGCATTATTTTAAATTTCTTCCGAAAGGTTAGCACCAAATATTGGATAACTTATTCCTGAAATCTTTTGATTAACTTCTATTTCCCATAAAACTTCGCAGATAAAGTAATAAATTTACAATTTTGTTTCATTTATTTATTTACAAACCGCTCCAGCCCAGCCTACCCAGGAGGGTGTAAGGCCTTCCACAGGCCGGAGGGGAAACATAGAAGAAAAGAAATGAACTACATTAAAAAATAGTTTACTAAGAACACCAAGGGGTGAGCAGAACAATTTGAAAATCGTCGCTGACGACAGTATACTAAAAAAAAAGATAAAGAGCAAAAACACAAAGCACAAAAATATAAAGAGCAAAAACACAAAACGCAAAACACAAAATGCTTAACAAGGAAAACACAAAACACAAAAAGATTAAGAGCAAAAACACAAAACGCAAAAACTCAAAGAGAAAAAACTAAACATTAAAAACACATACAAAGGATAACCAAATTAAAATTAATAGCATTTAAAACCAAACAATTACAAACAAAAATCGAGAGACAATACGCATTACAAAAATTGCACAGAAGCACACCAGAGATCTAAAAACTTTACAATGGACAAGATAATAATTCAAATAAACCGAAACAATTCCTAAAACCGTCGAAAACACTTTTGTTCTGAAAGAACTTAAGTAGTGAATTGAATAATCATTTATTTACAAAATGCAGCAGTGTCTTCTATTTATCTTAATTTTTAAGGCCTGTGTGTCTGTATCAGAAAATTAATCATCAATTATCTAATAATTATCAGATAATTGATGAATAATTTTCTTCTTGGGACTGATTTTGAAATTTTGCCATAATTTTTTGTTCTTTCATTTATGAAAAGTAATCATCACGGTGCGTATTGAAAGATTGACATATTTTATTGAAGAATTAACAAAAAGTATAATATATATTCATTCACTCCAAAGACCCTTAATTACTCTGGAAAATTGTGTTTTATTCTTGTATAGATGAATCTGTCAATATTATGATATCATATAGTTATGAGAGTAACGCCATTTACAAAGATAACCAGCGGGAATGGTCTCCTCTAAACTTTCTCGTATACTTTCCCAAAAAGGTGATGTTTCCCCTTCCCCCTTATGGATAAAAAAATTCGAACCTACTGTAAACCAGAATCCAATGACAATCAGAAGGTTTTTCATTGTAGATTATAGTGATTGTGAAATATTTAGGTAATGAATCAAATTCAAAAAGATGCTTACCGAATAAAACGCATATAGCACACACTTCCACTCTTGCCGGCTCAAGGACAAATCGACGAAATCCTTCCGCGAGCACAGAAATTGCTACCAGTACGCATGCGTATAGAGAATCGGATTAGAAAAATTAATTATGCAATTTGAACACCTTTTTTTAATCGATTGAAACGAAATTTGGGCACATATCGATAATTAATGTTAGAAACCGCCATACCAATTTTTATTTATCTAAGCCAAAGGGCTTAGGAGATATAATTTTTACAAGTATCTGATTATACAGTTCTACAGACAGTCAACCCTTCGACGGATTTGGTTCCAATTTTGATACGGACCTACATTCATGATGTTAAAACTGTGTACCAAATTTTAACCATCTAGCTATTCCAGCTTTTGAGTTATAGTGTTGACATAAACACGGACAGACAGACTTCCAGCAGACGGATTTTGTATAAAATTTGACAGAAACGTACAAATTATGTTCAAGGATCACATACCAAATTTCATCCCTATACCTCTAATAGTTTTCGAGTTATCGTGTTCACATACAGACACAATTCTAAAATTGTGTTTTTCGGACTCAGGGATGTCTGAAACGTGGAGATTTATGAAAATTTCGAATTCGAATTTTTTGACGATTACAATACTTTTTCTTTGTATACTTCGTATACGAGAAAATAAAAAAATAATGATGATAAAATATTTTTTAAATTTCAAAAATTTTAAGGACAACAAGTATTCTTCTCGGTCAGGATGTCTATAATGAAACATCATTGATTCGGTATGATATTCACAGTTTCTAATAAATAAAACTAAGGATTTAATTCCAAACTTCTTTTAGTATTTATGGATGTTTAGTCAAATATTTCAATTTCAGAAAAATATTCACATGAATACTACAGAATTTGTAGAAGGCACTGATTTTAAGATACTGATGATGTTCTTCAAGTCATTTGCATGAAGTATAAATAATGTATTGGAAGAGTGATTTGATATTCAAAGAAGCCGGCAAATATTTTTAGCAAAAGCTGCAAATATTTTTCTGAAAATGGTGAGACCACCTCATAAATATTAAAACAATCCCATCTTAAGTGACATTATTATTGAAAGGAAACAGAGTTTTAAAAAAAGCATGATGGAATTAGCATGGTAATTTATCTTGCAGTTCTTTATAAATAAAATAAGCCTTTCTGAGAATTCTACTTTTAGGAACAAATAAAAAGAACCGGTATTGGAAATCGAAACTGCTAAATTGAGCTGTAAAGGTAGAGACATTATTGATGAGGGATACAATTATCAGTTGTCGATTTCTCGGTGTGTAGTCTAAATGATACATGGCTATTATATATGATAATTTTACAATAAAGAAAGATTAATCTTATTCAAATCTGGACACACAGACAAAACTGTTATTATTTATCTTTAGATGTAGAAGTAGCTGATGAGTTATGAAAAGAAACATTTCCATTGCATTCCAATAAATAAATTCTTTGTTGAATCTCCATGATAACGATTCACATCCAGATTATTTGGAGTATAGATGAGTAAACTCAAACAGAAACAAACTAATTAAATGTTTGTCTGTAAACAGAAAAGTTAGCCGAATCGTAAGAAAGAAAAATTATAAATACACTCATTTTGTCAAAATTAAAATTATTAGCATTCTAAGCATTTCAAACTTAGTGTAAACGCAAAGTCAAATTATTAGACGCATTCATTTAGTTAAAATTATAATTATTAGCTTTCTAAACATTAGTGTAACATATTTACAAAACTCTTGTTCTCCACTTTGCTTTCAAATCTGAAACGCACTTATGTAATTTTAGTTACTGCATAATACAGCTGTAAAGTAATTAAAATATTACTAAGCTGACAATTATAATTAATAACACAATTCAATTCTTCAACATATGTTTAATTAGCTAAAATTATAATATATGTATAAATGTACTAGAAGGCTGAATGTACACAAACGGCTTGACACCGACAAATGTATGTTTCTTAGTTTTTTCTTTTTTGGGTTTCCTTTATATCTACTCAATTTATGCCAGTATAGAACTTCTTTTAAGGACTTTTTTAGTGTTATGAATCATATAAAAGAAAGTCAGAGTATTATTATAAGGTTTAAAATTTCTAAAATTTTTAGGGAATAAAGTATTCGCAATCTTTAAAATTGTAACATTTGTGTAATAAAGAAAAGTTTTCTGTTAATATTTTAGGGATTTCAATTGATCCTTTCGGAGTCTTTAAGAGCAAATAATAATACAATAGTTTATACGAATTACTACCTTTTAAACTCACGTCAAGTATTTCAAGAAATTAGAAATATATCATAGGTGAATCTCTATTATAAATATTTTATTTAACTTTATTTCCTTACTGATTGTTTTGTGCTAATATGCATTGAATATTATCTCCTTTCAATGAAGCTAGGAAAAAGAAAGAAAAAAAAATTCAGGAATCATATGTTGAAAAAATTTTAAATCTCTAACCATAAGAATACGTCAATATTAGCATATTTCATAAAGAAGAAAATGTTAACTTAATGATAATTAGAATTTTGTCTGAATTGTACGGAAATTTAAGAAATGACTGTTAAAACTATCTTTTGAAAAAGATGATAAAGAAATAAAAAAAATGAAAGATAAAATGAAGAACAAAGACGCGAAAGTGGTATTTGTTCCTAGCTGTTATTAAAATTATAGTTAAAATTTTTTTCCAGTCTTTAGTAAAATTAGATTTCATAGCCTTTTTCGTAGTTCTTAAAAGTTTCCATCAAATCTCCGTATACATTTCTGTGCTTTATGTCTGAGTAACAGTGGGTACACATTTCATGATTACATTTCAACAGATTTAATAGAAGTAAGGAAACAATGTTTTTGTACTAAAAACCTTTGAAGTTTGTGCTTTCAGATAATGGGTTTAGGCATTTGAATTTAATAAAATTTTGAAATCTGAAATTTCTTTTTAAATGTCCTACTTAACGAGGATTGTGTAGAATTTTTCTGAATCTTGGCGTTTAGCTATTATATTCCCAAATCAACCTTATATAATAACACAAGACGCTGTACAATATTGTTACGATATCTTCGCGATATTGCACGGCATTCAGAATACCGGACAACGTCGTAGAGATATCGTGCAGTATCTTGTGCTAATAGGGGAGAATTCTCGGAGACCCTCTAAAACTGATTCACTTCACATCATTCAAAGGCAGATTGCGAGAAACCAATGCAGTTTCCAGTGCATTCAGCTTCATTACCCTCTGATTAATCGGACAGCTGATATTAAACTTTCGTATCATTAAAGTGATAATAGGGCAGCTAAACTATGGACAGCTAAATGGAAGAGTTAAGGGTTTCTTGCGAAGGTACTTGGTGCTTGATATTTCTGTACCAGAAATATTGCAAGGTTTTGCATCTTTTTCGAACACGAAGGGAATCATTTTTGTGTAAATTTTATTTTGAATTTTTGAAGTTAATTTCGATGGAATTGAAAATTAAATAAAAATAAATATTTTAATTACATTTTAATCTTCAGACAACAAAAAATGTAATAAAAATTTATTAATGTAATTAATTGTTTTAATTATTGAAATTTGTTAAAAATATTATAAAATGTTGTTTAAACAGTTTTTCCTATTCTTGACACTCATTGATATAATATAATAAACAACTGTTTAAAAATAAAAAAACTAAGAGCGTAGGATTAAAATTAAGCCTTGCTCTGAAATCTAATCCCATTTTCAAACTGATTTATCTGTTCGAAATTTTAAAAACACATCCGTTTGAAATCATCATTTATAATTTTTTAAATCAATACAGTTATATATATATATATATATATCCTTCATTATTTTGAGAAGAATTATTTACTTCTTCATCCTCAGGCTTTCAGATTCGTAGATGATCTTATTGTTTTTAATCATGGATCATTTAATATTACGTGGCAAAATATTTATCCTTCAGCCTTGCTTCTTAAACAAACAAACTGTAATCAGTTTGAAGCGGATTTCTTAGATCTGGATATTAAACTTATTGATAATAACTTTTGTATCGATATCTTTGACAAAAGAATGGATTTTAATTTTTGTGTCAACCGACTTTCATATTGGTCTTCTAATATTTCTATTAAGATTTATAGAAACACTATTATCTCTCAATTTTCTCGCATTAGATCTATTTGTTCGAACGAAATTTCAAAAACTAAACAATTAAAGCTTTTGTATGATCAACTTTTAAATAATGGTATTCCCGAGAACTTTGTGCGACGATATCTCAGGAAGTGATTTCAGAGCTACTGACAAAGCCTCTTTCTCCTTTTCTTTCTCTTTCCACTGTTTGGCAACGGCGATAACTGGTTTGGCGTTCTTTTTCCTCGTGGTCGCGGTAGCGTCTCCCTGGCCATGGTAAGCATTTTTCGCTTTATTTTCTTATTTTTTATGTTACGACTGTTTTTTATTCTAGGTTTTTTTTGTATTCGGATTTTTTGTATTTGTATTCGGAATTTTGTATTTGATTCTTTTTAAATCTTCTTAAATGTATTTTTATTTTTTATTCAAGAAATCTTCCATCTTCCATTTTCGTTTGTTTTGTGTTTTTAGAGGGGATGACGGCAATTTTTAACGGATTTCGTTTGTCGTCAGCAGAAAAAAGCACAAATTAATATCATGAGCGAGCTTCTCTTCCTGACGAGCGGCTCGCTATGATATTTTTCAATTTTTTGGTTTTTTCTGGTTTTTGTCTATTTAGCCATTTTGTCCTTTTTTACTGTTTTTGAGTTTTTATTTTGTGTATATATGTTGGTTTTGATATATATATATATATATATATATATATATATATATATATATATATA
>BGPR01001407.1:22836-35403 GCA_013235015.1 Araneus ventricosus
TATATATATATATATATATATATATATATATATATATATATATATATTGTTACTCATTTAAAAAAAAATATTACATTGAGAAACTGTAAAAATGAATAATAATTAAATTGAAATGTAACGTCTAGTTACGATTAAATTATTTTTATTATGAAAAAAAGATAAATGATAAAGAATTAGATCTGAGAGAAACCATTCAGCGTTGTTTGAATTTCAGCGAAGGTTGAAACAAATTTCACAAAAGAATAGTTAAATTAATGAAGAATTTTTCCAAGAGATCTCGGAACTTTTCCTTGTGGAAAATTTATTATAAACCTTTATTAAAAACGTGCTTTAATTTGTGTACTAAAAAGTACGAAATTTTTATTTTGATTATTTTCTGTTATTTAATTTTTAATTTCAATCTTGAAATCAATATTTTTATCTCGAATTAACTACCTGTAGGCGACCCTATGATAAAAAAGATTTAATTAAATTAATCCATTAGCAGATAATGCAGTTCTAAAATCATTAAAATAATTACAGAATTTGAAATCTCTAGCACATCAGAAAGTGTTTGAAAAATAGTTTACAAACCTCGATATCTACAAATATGAAAAAATTCAAAATAAATAAAATGTGTTTAAAAATGTATAGAAATCATTAAACTGGTAACTTTCGATGACCTCATACATAATAATAATGAATTGTAAGTTGTTTGAGAGACAATGAACTGGCATAAATATTGGTAAGAAATTTAAGTTAACATTTTTAAATTACCCACTCTGCAACCAAAAATAATGATTTATGCTGTTGTTCACGCGGAGTTTCCTACAGAAATGAATTCAAAACCTTATGTAAGTAACAAACATTATCTGAAAGGCTTTCATTGAGTAGAAACTCTGTTTTTGTTACAAAGCTAATTGAAATATTTGTTTCCTTATCATTTCGTTCCCCATCACAATACTACAATGATTAGCTGCAGAAGGAGATCAAAACTATCTATACTTATAAAAGGCAATGTTTGTGTGTGTGTGTGCGTGTTTGTCTGCGATGTCCAGACGAATCTATCGCACTTACAGCCATGAAATTTGGCACACAGGTAGTCGTAATGGTGACTGAATGCACCTCGAAGCCGAAATTTTAAATTTTAATCTAGAAATTTTTTTATTTAATGTTTTGTGTTGTTTTGGTTGATTTTTCGCACTAATTTCTCAATAGAATGGTTTCAAATAATTGTACGACAAAAATAGATAGACCATCGGAAAGAGCACGCGATTTCCGTTCTAATGAAGTTAGTTTTGAATTCCTAACGCAATTTACTGAATTTTGAGAAATTTTTAAAAAATACCCAGTTTTGGCTTCAAGATGTTACTTTTGATTTTAAATTTGTTGCATCCGACTTTCTAATAACACTATTAATTTCAATTTTTTTCAGCTTATAACTAGAACGGTTCTGTCGGATTTAAAACAAGAATGGTTAAAATATCTATTATCGTTTTTTTTAAATTAATTTTTTTCTGGACCGTTGCGAGTTATTTTTCTCGATCGAGTTCCAAAAGCGGCACTTCTTCCGAACGTTGATGCCAATTTTGATTGGCGGACGCGTAGGATACGTCATGACCTTCACCTGAATGAATTACTTCGATTATTATTTTCGGATTTTATTTATATTTTGCTTGCTGTATAATAATCATTTTCACGTTCCAATTTTGTAATATTGTTTTGGATTAACGTACTCTGTACTGTAGCGTGAAAAAAAATAAGCAGGAAAATAAAAAAAATGTGTATCTTTTGTTTTGATTTTGTTTTCAAAACTTTTTCATGTCATTGTGGGCTGTTCTTTTTTTTTTTCATTTTGTTAAAGTCCTGATTCCACGGGCAACGCCGTGCGCGTACTGCTAGTAGGAAATAAAAGAACATTCACACAGGAATTCAGCATTTTGAAAGAAACTTGAATAAAAATAACATCGAAATTTGACGAAAAAAAATTATAAACATACACATCCGAACGGTATGAACTGGTTGGCTAAAATGTTAGCTTCCTTTTGTTTTGTTCAACCATGCAATACTGCAGTGAATTGATACCGTAAGAAATGCAGACGGTATAAAAGAAAACATGTAAACCAGAACTGAATTGTACTGAAAAGTAAATAAAAAATGGGAAAAAGTTTTTCCGAAAATTCGAAGGAAGAAAATATAAATACAGTGCATATACTTGTTTTATGATGCTCAAAGATTCATAGTTGGAAGCATTTACTGGTAGATAAAACTTGTTTCTTGCTACTAATATTTTCGGATGCATTCTCCAAAACGATACATCGTAATAGCTTCCTTCACTGTAGTGCATGCAGGAAAAGAAAATTTCGATCGTATTTGAAAACATGAAACCTTTCTTTTGAAAGAAACTTAACTGAGGGATAAATCTCAGCCCTATAAAAATACTGGCTATTGATTTTTTCTTTGGGGATTTAGGAAAACCGAAATGGGAGAGCGTTCAAAGCTCCATGGATGTTTTCGATAGTTCTGAAATTTACGCTTGTGGCCCATGCAAATAGAGCGTATGGCGAGTTTTCAGCCCGCCGCTTATCCTTTCAGCTTGAAATATTTGAAGCGTTCAGCCATAAATCTTGGATAAGTTCGCATTATCCTTCAGCTGCTCATAACTTTCTGAGAATCATGCAAAGTGTGACCTTGAAGTTTGTGAGTACCGTTAAGAAAATCCTTAATGCTGGAAGCTAGAGGCTCGAAGTCTGGAGAATTGTTGAGAAGTGATTTTCTTTTTGTGTGCATAAAAAATATCTCCCATTTTGATCTTTCGCGTCTTCTTTTGAACTTCTAATAAAAATGTTTCAGGCAAAAGTATCACTTTTTGTTTTTTAAGGAGAAACGGATTTAAAAATCTCTGTCAGATACTTAAGATAATGTTACAAGGAAGAAACTGAAATTTGAACTTCTTTCAATGATATTTTTTTAAAATCATACATATACAATCATTTAATTATGTGGCTATTTTTTTATGAAAAACATCATGATATTACGATTCACCATTGCTATGAAATTAGAAACGTGTGGCAAGAAATGCTTTATTTTATGTCTTCAAACACTTCATTTAGAGCGATTACGGACGTTATATTTTATTATATTAGTAGCTAGAAATACTACAGAAATACTCTCTGTTATTAGTATATGATAAATGTATGCAACGATATCGACTGAAGATTAGTTGAAGCAAAATTTTGCATCCCGATAAAATTCTAATTGGTGTCTGTGTCACTCTTTTTTTCTAAAAGAATAAAAAGAAAAAATGTAAATAGATTTCATTTACGCAACTTAGTATACGAAATAATTTTTCAAAACTTTTTGGCTTTAAAAAATTTACAATGAAACAGAAATTTATTCAATTCATTTAAATTTTAATTTGAAAGCAATAAATTCATTTGTAAGAATTTATTTTAACGTAGGACTACGTTCCTCCCATTGGGGTATCCGGAAGCAATTTGGATCACACGCTAAAACGCCACAGAAACGTTGTATGAGAGATCCTCTATATCTCGGTAACTACATATGTTAAAAACATAAATAATGTCATATTCTAGTGATAAAAGGTAACAACAGAAGTCACAGAAAACAAATTGAAAATCTAAATTGTAGTTCAGCGACTACCGAGTCGCAAAGATGGGCAAAAATACACATGAATTGGTGAAGCGATCCTCTATATCTCGGTAATTACATATGTTAAAAACATAACTAATGTCTTATTTTAGAGATAAAGGGTAACAACAGAAGTGACAAAAATATATATTAAATTATATATGTTACTTTTCATATTACCGATTCTACACAGAATTGTAACATATCCACGGAAGATTGAAGAATTCGAAACAAAGAATTGACATTGTAATATATTTTTTTAAGAAATAAAACAATTTTCATTATAGCCTTAGTTTCATTTTATTGCGCTTATTTTCCATACTTTAGTATTTAATAGAAGCAAAAGAGAATTGAGAGTAACTTCGCGAAACAAAAGAGTATCGCGAGTAAAAAGAGAATCCGAGAAGCTTCGAGAAACAAAAGAGAATCGCGAGTAACAAACAGAAAACGAGAAACTTCGAGAAACAAAAGAGTCTCTCGATTAAAGTAGTCCTACACCCTTAATATCAGCGGCCGTTTGAAAAAGATAGCCTCTCGTAATTTTTTTTTCTATCCTTTTCATCTAAATATAAGCATAAGCTAAATGACGACATATAAATAATGGTTTAAGCAAATCTCAGCTTCTACTCCAGTATGATGTCTATTTGCTTCGTATGAAAACCGAAATACTCTATTTCTAAGCTGACGAGAAATGGATTAATAGCTTCATTTTTCAATTCCTACTATTAGTTCACACTCTCCCTATATATATTTATATATGTTGTTCAAATTTTCTATCGTTAATAAAATACCTTTTATTCATCCACTCAAGTTCAAATACATTTTTTAAAACTTGTAGTGGATGACACTTGATGTTAATACAGTTTTTCAAATATTAATTCATTAATTAAAATTAATTAATTAATTTTAGTTTTATATGGGAGAAAGCATATGTCGCCTTGAGTCGTTTGGTTCGAATTTTTCTCAATAGATGGAGGTAGGTTTGCCAGCTTCTAGACCTAATATCATTTGTTTTCTGGTAAGTTCACGAAGGCGTCATTTTTCATGTATTTTTGTCAGAGGGTTATGTTGATTACTTTCTTTATTCTCTCTATTGTATATGTTAAAAATAGACTTTATGAAGTTTTTCAATTCCTACTATTAGTTCCTACTCTCCCTATATATATAAGATATTTAGCAGGATATAAATTTAGGAATAAATACCATCATTGACGAAGCGTGCAGATCGCTGACGGAAGTAGGAATTGACTTTAATTTTTTTTTATATTACTTGTTCTGGTTTGTTCGGCGCTATGTGATCTCGCATAGAGATTTGGTGCAGTCAGAATACAAAACTATTCGAAAAAACATTTTTTAAAAATTGCAAATTTTCTTAAAACACAAACATTATAAACAATATATAATGCTTTTATCCGAATTTGACGGATAAAAGCATAAGCATCGTTTCTAAAAAGATTTAATTGGATTTTAGATATTAAAAGACTGGCATCATCATATTGGTAGATAAAACATTTCCTCCATTTTGTTTCCCCTTTATCTTTTCTCATATCTTGGGATGCACTCAGCGAAAAGATACGGCATAAAATGCCTACTCACCACAATATAAAAAAAACCGTGCTTGAATAGATGAAAGTCTTCTTGCGAGAAAAATGAAACTGAGAGACAAATCTTTGTCCTACAAGAATGCAAGATATTGATTCTTTTGCTTCGAATATTTTACGAAACCGAAATAGGAGAAGGTATAAGGCTCACTGGTTAATTTAAATAGTTTAATAATTCACGCATGTGACATATACAAATAGAGCATATAGTAGGCTTTCATTTCATCGTTTCCCTTTTCAATGTGAAATTTTGAAACAGGAAACTATACATTTTAAATAAGTTCACTTCGTCGTCTTGTGACTTACTGCCTGTTTGCCGCGGGAACTGTCGCCGCCAAATTGTCTAGTTCACGGCAGTCGTTATAGCAACAGGTTATGCTAGCGAAGATCCATTTCGAATAGGAGGAATACAACGGAAGACAGAGTTTTTTGACGTAGACTTACGTCTCTCCATAGTGGTCTAATGGTGTGTCGGGAAAGGAAAATTTATGACGCTTTTCGAGCTAAAGTTAAACGCTTACAGCTCCGCAACCAAATAACACAGAGAGTTCGTTTTATTTTCATTTAACAGAGAATGGTGGAGAGTGAAGATTTCAAAAAGAAGTTTAGAATTAGGAATTACGGTTTAATCACAGTCGAGCTGCAAATTTGGTGAAAATCACGAAACCTTTTGACGACGTCATAGCGACCGATGCGCGCGCATGCAGACTAAGGCAATTCAGCCATCGATCTGAGGTTCACACGAAATATTACTCAAAAATTGTTGAATTACTTCGAATTTCGTGCTAAAGTTAAACACTTATAGCTCCGCAACCAAGTATCATAGAGGGTTGATTTTAGTTTCATTTAACAGAGAAAGGCCGACATTGAAGATTGCAAAAAGAACTTTAGAATTTGGAATTATGGTTTAATCACAGTCGAGCTGCAAATTTGGTGAAAATCACGAAGAATTTTACATAGACAGAGTCACATAGTCACACTACCCTAATATTCACTATAGACTACAGACTTAATAGTCATATACAGCTACTTCAATCACAGAAAGTCACAGTTGAATATGGCAAGTAAGTCTACGCCCCTCTATCCCAGCGGCCGTTTCGCAGAGACAGCCTCCCGTCGATTTTTGTTTTATTCTTGGAGTTAGTTTGCTTTCTTCTTATGTTAACCTGTTTCTATAGCGACCGCCGTACACTAGACAATTTGGCAGCGACAGTTCTCTTGGCGGACAGACAGTAGAAGTTTCTGCGATTGTGCAAAGCGTGAACATTAAGAAAACCCTTATGCTTAACTTATCCTTATCGTTAAGAAAATCTTTAATATTGCAGACAGAACAGAACGCTGACTCTTACCCCCGTACCCGTGACCAGACCGATCACTGAACGGTTTGATGGGCAAGACACGGGAATTTTATTTAAGAAAAAAGAAAATAAACAAAAAGAAGGAAATATATACACTATGTACAGCACAGGCATTTTCACTTTTACACTATTAGTTCGTAATAGTCTTCTTTTCTTTAGATGTTGAAATACCTTTCTTTTATTTGAAGGGGGGAATGTCCGGTAATTGAGCTACTAAGTTCAGATGGCTGGAAAGTTGAAGGCTAGGGAGGCCGGAAAAATTATCTGTTTTCGCTAATGAATTTCACAATCCCACGAATTTTCTGCGTGGAGACGAGGTTATAGGCGACCCTTTTCAGCCATTCTTATTCGATGTTTGGCACTGGTTTCCTCATAGACACTGTATAAATACACTCCGTGGCATAGTGAAGTGCCGTGCCAATTCCACCACAACTGCAATAATCGCTGTCAGACAGGTGAAACCTTTTGAGGTAGGCAGGGAAAGGTCCATGTTGAGAGAAGAAGATAACATCCTCTCTAATCCAGTTAGTGGGACGGAGACTAACTGAGGGCATGATGTTATAGATTTTCCTGCCTGTATCGCCATTCTTCCATGAGGTTTGCCACTCCTCGCACTGCATTTTTGTTCAGTCGAAGTTTGGTGGGTAGAAATTGTTTGGTTTACCAGATTTGAAGAACTAATTCAAACACGCTACTGATTCAGCGTGATATTTGTTTCCATCTAATGGGCGGGTTAAATAAAGTGGTAAAGTCAATTGGTAGTTGAAAAGAGTTGTGTGTGTGAAAAAAATTATATAGAAAATCTAAATGCACAGATCCTCAAGAAGTTATCCGAACACTTCCTGTTTCTCGTGATGTATATAAGTTAAATTCAAATGAAATATGTCATTCAATTCGAAATTATATGAAAATATATGGACAGAATACAAATTAATTATTATTGATTCTACATTTATATCTTATGATGATATTTTCCATCTTATGTTTTGGATAACTGATATGAAGTTAATCTGTATTTGAAAAGTGTTGTGTGTGTGAAAGGTCTGAAAGTACTTACTGTAAAACATCATATTATTGTTTACTTAATAGTAAAAACCATATCTCTTTTATATTATGAAAGTACTAGTTTTCATGTAAATGTTTTAATGTAAATGCCAATTTTTCTTGGGCAGTTTCATTTGCGTCGCCAAATACTGTTTTGGATGTGCAGTGCGCTTTTTGTTGCTCTCATGCGCATGCGTCAGCTGAGAAGGAGAGATTGATCACGCAATGCCTGCGGCATTTCAAATATGTACCGGGCAAATTTATTAACTAATAAAAACATCAGCGGCTTCGCTTTCAGCATAGCAGGAAACTAGAAGCTACGCTTGTTTCATTAAATGATAGAAATCTAGGTATTTTTTAAAAAATTCCGAAAACGAGAATTCTCGCATGCAACGCCTGTGACATTTCAAGTGTGTACCGGGCAAATTTTTTTAACTTTAAGAAACATCTGCGGCTTCGCGTTCAGCATAGCGGAATACTCGTAGATTATTCATTGAGAAACAAACACCCAGAATAACATACACATTATTGAACCGATATTCAAACCGAAGAATTCCAAACTAAGTTTTATTTAAATTCGAATGAATCGACCAATCACATCGAAGAGATGAACAAAACAGTCCAATCGGAACGAGGCGCGATGTGCAAAACACCGATGAAGATATTAATTTCCGCGAATTCTAGCATGTCACTCGTTAAAAACATCATTGCCCAACCAAAACAAATGTTCTCTCATCTCCGCTCTTGGTGGCAAAGAGTTGGCGACCCCAAGAGGAACGAAGTAAGTCGGCACCGTATACTCCAGATTAACCCTAATTTTTTATAAAATTGATAATTAGTATAAGTTGCATTTATTAAAATAATAAAATTAATTATTTTTAATTTGATAATGACTTTGCATAGTTAAGCACAGAAAATCAAATAACCAATAGGAAATGTTTTCATTTATATTTGTTTTTGCATTAATTTTTATTGATTAATTTTCATATTAAAATTATCCCATAGACTCTTGGGCTTGGCTGTTCTGTCCATGAACAGTGTGATGAAGATAAGTACTAGAAATAAAATCATACCATACCTGACTGTCTAATATTATATCAGAGACTACGAGCCGCGAAGGGGATTTTATCCTTCAGTGCCCGAAATGAGATTACCGGACAGAGTTGGCAGATCATAATAGCAAAATAAGGCCAGACCTTCTTTAAAATAAAGGCCAAAAAATGCCAAATTTGAAAATTTGATTTAAAATTTGATTTGGATTTTTTTTAATATATATCTTCCCGAATATTTGTGCTATGTTTAGGAAAATGTATGTAAATATTATGCACATCAAACATAACCATTGATAACAGTTTTATCTCGTTATCAGATTTCTTTGAAATGGGATGAGTCGATTTTTTTTCATCACTTTCTGGTCGGTCCCTTAAATACTCTCGTGATCGAATATTCATTGTAAAATGTGAGTTAAATCCTAATCTATATATGTTCGAGATTCTAAGAAAATTCATGCAGATTTTCGGGAGATATTCGAAAAAAAAACGCAAATTTTAAAGTGTCCACATTTTATTAGCAACCCAAAGTACATGCGATCTACAAAACTCACCAAAAATCGAGGGGAGTGTCATTTGTATATCGTGATGGTAAAAGCTTTCTATCTCTGTAAGCTAGAAATTCCATGCAGATTTTCGGGATATATTCGAAAAAATATGCAAATTTTAAAGTGTCCACATTATATTGGTTACCCATAGTACATGTGATCTTCTACAAACCTCACCACAAATCGAGCGAAGTGACATTTGAATATCGTGATGGTAAAAGCTTTCTATCTCGGTAAGCTGAGTGACAAATCTCCTATGTGACTACGTGTTGTTGAGATGGTTCTTGTATGTCCAGCGACATTCCTTGATTTGAAAGCCCTCATTGCATAGAGACGTATTACAGAAGGTTTAGAAAGAACTGTATTACAAACTTTATGTATGCCTTGTAGCAAAAGGAGAACATATTAAACATGTGTGATGATTGTATTCAAAACTTGGATATTATAATGATTGTATGTATATCTGAAATAAATACAGCTACTAAATGTCCCACAGTAAAGCTATGAAATGCAGGCATTCATTTCGACTTTGAATATTATGAGAAGGAAACAATTACGGAAATATTTAAACTTACAGCTCTATTCTTTAGTTTCAACTATTTTTTAACAGCCAAAAGAATCAATATATGCTAATTGTATAAAATGCTTTTGATTCAATTAAGTTAAATTTCTTACAATAGAAAAATAATTTTATTCTTTTTTGCTGTTTTTATTGTGTTAAAAACTTAGTCCTTATACAGTTTAGAAAAGACATCGTTGCATATATATTGGTGAAGCCTGCATTTTCTGGCAGTGGGAAAATTTTTATGCGATGAGAATTCATTAGAAAATAATGACACTGATAATTAAAATTGATAGGAGGAATAATATAAAATTTAGAGCAATACTTTTGAAAATAAATACACAAATAAATAAAAAGAATGCACACTGAAGATTTTTGTGTGACATTAATGCCTTTCAGCCTTTTAATGTGATACGATACTACCAATGGCTTTCATGAAATTTAACAAATAACATCATGAAATTTAAATGCAACAACAAATAATCGCCCCTAAGTGAATTGGCATTGTCTTCAAAGAAAATAATTGCATTAATTCAATATTTCTATTTCATGCATTAATGCATTATTAAATAATATTCAACAAAAATGAAGGCATCTGGTGCTACTACCAATTGCTTTCATGAAATTTAACAAGCTTTTTGTTTTCCTTATAAATACAACAATAAATAATCGCCCTTAAGTGAATTGGCATTGTCTTCAAAGAAAATAATTGCATTAATTCAATATTTCTATTTAATGCATTATTAAATAATATTCAGCAAAAGTGAAGGAATCTGGTGCTACTACCAATTGCTTTCAAGAGATTTAACAAGCTTTTTGTTTGCCTTATAAATACAACAATAAATAATCGCCCTTAAGTGAGTTGGCATTGTCTACAAAGAAAATAATTGCATTCATTCATCATTTCCTATTCAATGAATTATTAAATAATATTCAGCAAAAATGAAAGAATCTAGCTTACGCAACAACCATCATCAAAAGAACTAAATGAATGAAAAAACGTGGTTTAATTTTATTAATGTATTGTTGCAACAGGTGGCGCACTACGGCCAATTTTGACATAAACGGAAATAATTCATTATTAACAGTTACGTATTTGTGGCAAAAAAAAACCGGAAGTAAAATTCAAATGGTTATTAGTCCGCTTATTAAATAATTATTTACGGCCAATTACTCCGACTTATTATTTCCTTTTTAATTCACGTTGAGGGAATTATTTAAATGCAATAATGATGCTTTAAATATTTTAAATGAGAAATTCTTATAAATTATTCCAGAAATAATCAGTACTTATTATAATTAACTAAATTTGTGTTTCCTTTTTACTGAATGTATGTTTAGAATCGTAATTTTTTCCCTGTTTTTATGGAGGGTGGATTCTTTATTTTGGTACCTGGCGTAATTATAAAGAAATGAAATGATTCTACCAAGAAATAAGAAAACCACAAATGAGACTAAATGCAAAAGATTAAACTAACTTTCTTTTTTTTCATGCCATTAGTTATAACTTTTTTTATATCTTAGAAACTCAATGTGAATATATTAGAAACTCAAGCAAAGAAATATGCGTTTACTTCGTATTCAGTACTACTCTGCTCGTTATAATAATTAATAACTTTTTTTCCTTCATTTTGAGAAAAAATATTCAGTAATTTTCCCTAAACAGATAATATGCACTGAAATTACAATTATTTCTAAATTTATCATGCGTTTAATTTTTCGTGTTCTAATGCATTCATTTTTGTAATTCTTCATCGTTTTTCTTAATGTTTTTATAAGCGTTTGTGTTCAATAGTTGCACTCCGTGACTGGATTTTTGTCTTTATAATTTTCGCTTTCTTCTTTATATAAGTAAACAAAAATATAGAATTTATAAAGTTTTTAACAGGCTATCTGGGGATCTTAATATTTTTAATATGTCTTTTCGTGTTTTTAAGGGACACATTACCTTCTCCACTTTTTTTATTTGAAGTATTATTCAAAACGTTTTGACTGTATTGAGACTTAAAAATCATATAAAGCCATATTGAAGAGAAAAACTCCATTTTGATCCATCTTGTTTAGTTGAAATTTAATTTTTTTGAAAGAAAAATTCAATTTTCTTAAAATGTCTATTACTTTTTCAGATATGAATATTTTTGCTTCAAATTTTATTTGAAGATTCACTGAAATATATTACACAAAACTATGCATGGATTTTAAGGTGTATCTAATATTAGCTTAAATATAGATATTTTACTGAATTATACGGTGAAAAATGAGGAGATTTAGCAATATTTCATTTTATATTTCGCATATAAAAAAAACTAAGCAACTTAATGCTTATTGCATGCATAGTTTTTTTCATATACATAACGATAAACGTTTACAAACAATTTGACAGTTCTACCTTAAAAAAGAAAAAAAAAGCCTTAGCATTTCGAAAACATGAAGTGCAGAAAAGTCCAACATGGAGAAAAAATCATTTAAAGTCGTCATTTGTGCATGCTTTTCATTATTCATCGTAAATAAAAATCTAAATAACTTCTGAAATATTAAAGGTGTAAATTTGAAATTTTGATATAATAAGAGCAACGAAATAAGAATAAATAATATGAAAATTATTATTTTGGCCATTTTTCTGTAATGTGTACCATTAAGATTGAATGTTTACAACATTTAAATCCCTAATGTGTTTTTAATAGTTTTATGATTGAGTGTATTCAACTTTTAATCCTAATGTTTTTTCAACTTTTTTAGATTTATTCATTTTAATTCTTAAATCTTTAATGTGTT
>BGPR01001407.1:35413-83763 GCA_013235015.1 Araneus ventricosus
TTTTTAGATTTATTCATTTTAATTCTTAAATCTTTAATGTGTTTTTATGTTATTAAGAGGACTGTATATGGTTTTTAATATCCTAGAGTGTCTCTTAATGTATCTGTGACTGTGTGTGTTCAACTTTTAAATTATTTATGCATATGTAAAATTTTTTTATGGCTTACTGATTATGACTTTTTTATTCTCACCTTAGTTTTAATGTTTTTATGAAGACCAATTATTATTTTCCAATAGGTTTTTAATATCTTTAGTAATTAGGTGTGTTTGATTCTCATTTTTCTGCATTCTGTAACTGGAGGTCTCTCTGTAGTGTGCGCTTCTTTTAAATAAATAAATAAATAATAAATTACTGATTTGTTTATGATTTCACACATTTCAAAGTTGAAAAATATTCTAAGAAATCTAAGGCGAAATTAAACCTTTAATTTATACATGAATTTTGTAATAAATTTTCAATGAAAATGAATATGACGAATCAGTATTTATTTGTCTTATT
This sequence comes from Araneus ventricosus, assembly GCA_013235015.1. Taxonomy (NCBI): domain Eukaryota; kingdom Metazoa; phylum Arthropoda; class Arachnida; order Araneae; family Araneidae; genus Araneus; species Araneus ventricosus. Next base: position 35,913 of record BGPR01001407.1, read on the forward strand.
CTAATTAAGTTGTACGTGGTATAGAAATGAAAAGAGAAAAAAAAAATTGGAAATTAGAAATCCTGTTTGATACTTCCTTTAGTCATTTTACCCAAAAATGACGTGTTTTCTTTGAATCAAAAGATTTCATGCAAAAGACATCAACTTTTGGTCGTTACCAGCAGCGGCTCGTCCATAAGAGCTGCAGTCCCCCCCGAAATTATTTTAAAAGATTGGATTTTAGTTTGTATTCTAATTGGTTTACTTTTCCATTTCAGAATTTAGTAATCAATGAAAATGGCAAAAAAGTAAAAAAAAAAAAAACGTAAAAGGAAGACGGAAAATCAATCAAGAATTGAGAGAGAGAGACAGACCAGAGCTGCAGCAAGTTTTGTCCCTCCTGAGGACCCGAGATTAATGCTATAAGCAAAGCGAAACGGGAGAAAAAAACCCAACCTTTCCTATGCTTGAAAATGCATTCATTTGAGCTGCCTTTTCCCCAGCTCTCGCTTGTAGTTCAATCATAAAATGCATAAAGACTTATAAGGAGACTCCTTCTACATCAACAAATATAAGATATAGCTAAAAAAATTAAGATCTGGAGAATATCAAAGAAGTTTCAAGGCAATGAATTTGAAGACAAATAGCAATCACAGTAAACTCCCTTTACAACGATATCCGATACAACGTTAACTCCCTCTACAACAATAAAATTTTGTGGTCCCGGTGAGTTTGCATAGAACATAATGTTAATCTCCCCTCAGTATAACGATCTTCTGTACAGCAATAAACCCCTGTACAACAATGTTTTTTTTTTAAATCTCAACACCACTTTCATCCTCTGTAACAATATTTCTGCTTCCAAACATAATGATGATACAGATCGAAAGCTATCTTTATTGACATCCCAGGAAGCTCTTCAATCAGTTCAGTCACTACGGGCATTTTTTTTCAAGACTTTCATCCACAAATGATCATTTTCGTGCATTAGATTCTATGCAAAACTTGTTAGATAACTTAACAGTTAAAAAAATGAATAAGCAAACGAAAATATTGGATTTTTTCGATAAATAAGTTTCTCATGTATGTAAACTATTTTATTGTGTTGTTGAATTTTCAACTTTTTGTATGCTTTAAAAATCTTAACACTCTGGTGATGCTTTTTTTGCAAAATGTATATTGCTGTATTGTTTCCGCATTTAAACAACCAAAATTTAAGTTTCTTATATCGTAATTATATCGCCCCGCGATATAACAACACATCCTCTATAGCAATATCTTTATTTGGTTTCCCAAAGTATTTTTGTAACGAGGAATTACTGCATCTCGATTATTAATTTTGGAAAATATGCAAGTGTTAATGTTTATTCATCTGTTTGCTCTCTACGGAGTAGATCGTTCAAAATAGAGCTATTAAATTTGATACAGATATTGTAGAAGATGGAACTGTGGAGTGTACTCCCTTTCGAGTGAATTTTTTCCATGAAATTTTAATCAGATTTTCAGCCAATCTCTATTATTTTGACAAGAGCTTATTTATGTTATTTCCACAATCTCTGCTTGCAATAAAACCGTAAATTTTAATATTTTAATTTTTTTAATTTTTCAGTTTGTAGCCAATGTTTTTGAAAGTTCTCGACAAACACTTACTTGTTATATTACACTCTTTTTATCTTTTGTTTCAGTATAACCTCCTCGAAACACGAGAGTTTTGACTTTTAAGGTGAATTTTGTTCATTCGCTTATTTTATTTCAGATAAATTTTATTTCTTTTTATTATTTTCATGAAATATTTCTGTGTATTAATATCCGTAAAGGAAATCGAATTATATTAATTTTAACAGAATTTAATATTCGATTATCATAAGCAATTGTTGAGAATCACTGAATTAATATCAATCCCAACTCATGAATTGAGTTTATCTCTTTTTTTAATTTGCAATCTCATTCAGCGATTTGAAATATTTTTGAAACAACTTGTTTATTTTCATTAGCGAATAACGACATTGTCTTTTTACTTTCTCGTATACGAAGTATACCAAGAGAAAGTATTGTAATCGCCAATAAATTCGAACTCGAGATTTTGACGAATCTCCACGTTTTAGACCTCCCTGAGTCCGAAAAACACAATTTTGGAATCATGTCTGTCTGTCTGTGAACACGATAACTCGAACACTATTAGAGCTACGGAGATGAAATTTGGTATTTGGTCTTTAAACATAATTTGTAGGTTTCTGTCAAATTTTGGACAAAATCCGTCAAAGGGCAGTCTGTCTATCTGTATGTCCGCGGTCATGAGAATACTATAACTCAGAAACTTGAATAGCTAGAGGGATAAAATTTGGTACACAGTTTTATCGTCATGAATGTAGGTCCGTGTAAAATTTTGGGCCAAATCCGTCAAAAAGAGCCGTTCAAATTGCATATTAAATTTCTTTTAATCCGATTCTCATGCGCATGCGTATTGGTAGCAATCTGTTATTGATGTAAATTTTACTTACAACAATAAATAATGTTTTCAAGCATGAATTGCAACAATTTTTTTATTGTTGTAAATCAAACCGATCTCATTATTTCAGCAAATCTTTTATCTACGCGCTTTTGCAATTGTTACGGTTGTGGTAGTATAAATTGTTTTCTTGGGAATTCAATTCCAAAGCAGAATTTTCGCTTTAGTATTCATTTCATTGCCTATTTCATCGCACCTGCTTCAAACTAATATTTTTTGAAACGTGGCACCAGATATTTGATTTCAGGTTTGTTTGTTTGTTTCACTTTCTCATATACGAAGTGTACAAAGAAAAAGTATTGTAATCGTCAAAAAAATTCGAACTCGAGATTTTGACGAATCTCCACTTAGAAAGTATACGAGAAAGTTTAGGGGAGACCACTCCCGCTGGTTTCGTTAGTTATCCTTTCAGCCTAATATCCTGTTAAGTTTCAGTATTGAATAAAAGGCTATCTAATAATTTAGCATCCTCCCTTCAACTTTCTGTAATTTCACACTGAACCATGAAATTTTGTCTCGCCCTTCAACGAATGAAATAAGACTTCTGCGTGTTTGATTTCTAAATAATTCAATACAATGTTTAATGTGCAATTATTTCTAAAATATCTGCTTGCAATGATAGGGTAATTTAAATTGTTTATGTTGTTGTTCAAATTGTAATAGATTTGGTAATTACACTTTTTATATCATGTTACAAATAATTTTCATGAAACACGATAGGTTTTAATTTCACTTTGACTGATGTTAAATTGCGTTTTCTTGTAGATAAATTTTAATTCCTTTTATAATTATTTATTTTTATTACCGAATAATACGCACTTCTGTCATATTCATGTGGGAATTCCATTAAATTAAACAGAACGCTCACAGAGGGGTTACCTTTAAGGGTTAAGGGGATCGGAATTAGGTCTAGGGGATTTATTGGGGTTTCAGTCACATTAAATTTAAAACAAAATCTTACATGAAAAAACGAAGAGACTTCATTTTAAATTCAAAACATTTATTTAAGAACTAGAGGGAGAATTTTACAGGGGAAAATATATACAACAGAAAGATAACAAGGAGTTTAATAATTAACATGAAGACATGGCTACTTAGCTAGATTATCACCGGGATAGACATTAATGGGTTAAAAGTAGTTAATCGAAATAGGGATAACCAGAAGGAAAGGTTAAACGGGATATAGTTACCGTAACATGGTTGACATCGGGAGGCTTAATTGCGGCGTGCAGAGGAGCCTACATTCTAACAAAAAAAGAGAGGGATCACGAGAGCGCTGTTCATGACGTAGCATGAGCAGGACTCTTGAGGTTATCTATCATATGACCCTGATAGCAATTTTAGTTTGCAGCAAATTTGCAGCAGACTTGCACTGCAAATCTGCAAGCTTACATCAAATTTGTCACGACAAGAGTGCAACAAGTTTGCAGCAAGTTAACGCAAGCTTCGAAGTCACCATGGGACGAACTTGCAGCAAATTTGCACTGCAAACTCATTGCAAATTATATCAAAAACAGAGTTCGAACACAACCCGGGATAGAACTCACGACCTACCGGTTGGTAGCCTGACGTCTATACCACTTAGCCAGCTCGGCTACGAGAGGAGAAGATAGATTTCGCTAATACATCGTTCGATTCGATTCGTAAACGATTTATTTTTAACTATTTTCTGGATTTCATTAATTTTTTGAGTTGAGAATATGATTTGAAGTCAATGAGAGAGCGATTTTCGCTAATAAGTACGTTTTGCTAGTAGAATAACTTATGAAATTAGAGTTCAAAAGTAATTACTTTAAAATGGGACAAAATGTATAAGTTATTATTTTTCAACAAACATTGACTGTTTTTTCGGTTTAATTTTGTTTATAAATGTTAAAATTTCAACATTCTGAAAAAGGCGATATAGTTTTCTTTAAAGTAAAAACTTTTACTAAAAAGATGGAAAATGTTTCAAATTTTTTTTTTATAAAAAAAGTTAGTTTTTTTACAAATTATCATTGATTTATTGAATTAATGAAAAGATGGACGGTATAGGAGATGCTATTAAACATCGGATGTTTTTTTTTAAACAGAGACAAAGATAATTATCTCTTTGTGCTACCTTTGCATCAAGCTTGTTTTGAAAATTTGCATTGCAAAGGAGGTGGCGCTATTTGTCACGGTGAACTTGCAGCAGACTTGCAATGCAAGGAAGGTTGCGCTAGTTGTCACGGCGAATTTGCTACAAGTTGGCTTCAAATTTGACGCGTCAAATTTGCTATGACAAACTAATATCAAGTCAAAATCAAACTTACTGCAAACTTACGTGCTACCTGGGGATAATCTAGCTTTCACAATTCTTATTTACGCGGCGATGAAATTATGCTTATTGGTAATATCATACATTCATTATGTCACTTTAATCGAATCGTAATGCCACTATTCGTTCAGCATTTTGCTTCCTCCCTTTAATTTGAATCTGAACGTGAACTTTTGTCTTGCTCTCAAATGCACTAAATGGGACTTCTGCAAGTGTGATTTCAAAACCATTCAATACAAAACGTAATGCAGTTAGTGCCTAAACGGAAAGCAGACAACATTTCGATTCAATTAACGAAACTTTAAATACTTTTAAATAAATGTGCTGAACATCACACTCTTAATTGTTCGAAACAAAGTTAGGGAGTAGCGTTTGACAAGTGGATTGTTTAAAGTTTTCCAATTGAAAGGTAGAAAGTTTTCCCCGACAAGAAATGGCAGAACAAAATAATGGATTTTCCAAACAATTGAAATCATGGTTGGAGTTACAAATTCATGCGAAGTTTACGCATAAATGTCGAACAACGTATTTTTTGTTCTTGCCTGTTTAATAGACAACTTTGGAGACCATCTTGTTTGACAGGACTATTGGTTGTTTCCCAAGATTTCTAAACCTAAGCTATGCGTGCTCTTCAAATTTTCTTCAGCAAAATATTTGAAAATTCATATTGTGATAGACGTTTAATCCCTACTATTACGAGCTTTACACGTCTTTTATTTGTTGTGACCATATTCTTAGCAAGTGACAAGTCAACCAATATTGAAATGAACTTTTTATTATTAATAGATATTTACAAAATAAAATTTAATATTATTAAAATATTGAGTTCTTCGGTAGAAATCTGTTTCAAGAATATTCACTGTTTACTAGAATTTGACTTACATGCGAGTTTAGATAAATTGTATATGTTACTAAATATTATCTCTACTGATAATAAAGCAGAATGTGTGCGTGTCTCTGTGTGTGGGTTGGCGCTCTGCAGAGCAGACGGCTAGACCTAGAGCTACGAAATTCGGCATAAACATACTTTGGAGAGAGGAAATGTACACCTCAGAGCCGTTTTTAAAAAAATTTAATTAGAATTTGAATTAATTAAAAATTAAGCGAAATTTTGGCTTTTTTATTTAATAACTTCCGAAAATATTACGTCACGAAAATTATTTTTATACCATCTGAAAATTTAAAATATTATCTTTTCAATTATATCAAATAAGTTGCCATAAAACTTTTTCTCTTATTTTAATATATTTTTAAAATATTTTTTGGCATAATTTATGACAATATTTTTGATTGTTACAATGAAATTCAAACCATTTTCATTGTTTAAACATATATTTAATTGAGTTTTTCTCTTCCATTGCCGAAATCAAAGATAATATCCTGCTGGATTTTACCTTCTTTTCGATCGATTTTTCTGTGAAATCTGTAAAGAAAGTTCTCAAGATACTGAATGGTTATGGTTGATACGTTTTAATTCTTTTCATCAACATGATTTAAGCCGTTACAGCATGTTTTTGGACATAAAATATGTCACGCCATTTTAATGTTGAAATCAGATGCGTATTTTTCATAAGGAGTAAGAAAGTAAAGTTGTCTACAAGAAGAACGCGGATTAAATGTCTATCCCAATTTGAAGCTAAAATTGCTTTAACCATGAATATCAAATTATGCAAAAAATTCTGTTGAAATTATATTCCCGGTGAACAAGCTGGTCGCCGAAGGCGGCTAGTTATTAAATAAGATAATTATGCAGAATGCGCTAGTTTTTTTAAATCTTTTTTCTTGGCATATAAATTTTGTAGAGGGGACCGAGTTTCTATTTGTCTTTTCTGGAGCATCTACCTCGCATATCACAGATACTGCGCCGAAATCTCATTATGTAGAATGTATTAGTTAAGAAAAAAATTTGCGTTTGAAGGAGAAATTTCTTAATTGGTTTAATATTGTATTTGCACTAATGAACATTTATTAGTCGATCTTAATTTAAAAATCCTAATATTTTATAAGCAAATGTTCTTTCTATGAATTATCACCCATCAATAACATCATTACCATCATTGTCTACATTTTTAAAAAATACTTACTGAAAGCTTGTAAAATGTACATTTGGTCAGTAATGTAATTCCTTTTTTTAAACTTCATCGGGATGATTATATTTTGTTCAGTTTTAAGGCAGCATTTCAACGAATCATTCAGTAAAAGTTTATTTATTTATTTGAATTTTCAAACACAAATCCATTTTAATAGAAGGAAAACTTGTATGGAAAAATGTACAAATATATGGTACCGGCAATGTATGAAATGCCGGCATTCTATAGAATACCTAGGCATTTTATAGAGTGCCGGGAGTTTTTAGGCAAAGTATGAAATATGAGATTTATTATATACTTTTCCTAGGCATTGTATATAATACCCAGGCATTCTATAGAATGACAAATGCTATTTAGGCAAAGTAATGAAAAAGTTCATAATAAGGCTATTATTTAAAAGGCGTGCATTCCTCAAAAATACAAATGTTATTTAGAAAAAATAATAAAAGAGTACCATTAAAAATCTTTTATTCAAAATTCGTAAAGCTAAATGAAAGTTTTCATATCAAAGTTTATGCCTTTCTTATTAAAGAAAACAAAATAAATTGTGAATCTACTTATTACATCAAGGAAGCAAATAATTTAATTTTGAATTGCACTTAACTCTATTTCTGATATAATCAAATCGGCGATTTATTTCATACTTTGCCGGTTTGTCATTTGGAATTCTATAGAATGCCTAGGAAATGTGTGAAATATAAATCGTTTCATACACTGCCGGCTAGTTTTAGGCATTATATACAATGCCTAGGCATTCTATAGAATGCCGGATTTCAAACTTTGTCGGTAAGATATACATCAATGCTCTGGGCGTGATTAAAGTTTCAGGTACTGTAAGTTAATTAAGAAATAATCCACAATGATACGAAGCTGTAAAGTTGTTTCCATGTCATGCTAACATTGGTGACATGCGACCTCGACGGCAAACTTGGAGACAATTTTGGCGACTTGGCTACGAAGTTGGAGACAAAAGGAATCTTTTTGAAAAGTCCTGAACTGTGGTACTATCTCTACTGGGAGGCAGATATATCAAGAACCTTCTAGAGATTGCATCACTTCCTACGTATTGACGTCACATCCTGTTGAGAAGGTATAAAAGCAAGCTCTCAAACCAGGAGTCAGTCAGTTGGACTTTGATCAGCATTGAAGCTGGTGAAATGAAAAACATTTGAGCGCTATTGAAAGTGCTGCGTCTGAAATCTATTGGTGATCTCTGCTGTTAACGTATACAATTGCTGTTCAGTTTTGTTATCTGCGCTACGTTATTGTTTTGACTTTCTCGTATACGAAGTATACAAAGAGGAAATATTGTAATCGTCAAAAAATTCGAACTCGAGATTTTGACGAATCTCCACGTTTTACACCTCCCTGAGTCCGAAAAACACAATTTTGGAATTATGTCTGTATGTCTGTGAACACGATAACTCGAAAACTATTAGAGCTACGGGGATGAAATTTGGTATGTGGTCTTTAAACATAATTTGTAGGTTTCTATCAAATTTTGGACAAAATCCGTCCACGGGAAGTCTGTTTGAATCTCCGAAGTCATGTGAACACTATAACTCAAAAACTCGAATAGCTAGATGGATAAAATTTGGTACACAGTTTTATAGTCATGAATGTAGGTCCGTATAAAAGTTTGGGCCAAATCCGTCAACGGGTTGACTGTCTGTCTGTATGATTTTACTTTTGAAGACAATCCGTTATCTCCACGCGCTCTTCTGTGCATGATAATCAGCGGCTCCTGCTTGGCGCTTTTTTCTTCCCTTTTGGCTCCTTTTTCTCCCTTTTGGCAAATTTTGATCCTGCTCGGATTATTTTATTGCCGTTTGTTTTGTCGTTTCAACGTATGCTGGAGAAACTTGTTGCGTTCTGGGAATAAAGCAGATTCGAAATTTTTATCCGAGCGAGATTGCGGGGAACTGACTTAATTTCGCTTATTTTTTTATCTCCACTGCGTTAGGGGTTTTATCTTATTTTTTTCCCTACATGTGTTAGGAGTATACGAGAAAGTTTAGGGGAGAACACTCCCGCTGGTTTCTGTAATTTTCGTGGATAAAGCTTCATTTCTTTTTTTTATTATTCTGCTTGTTGGACTGCATCACCGTACACCCACCTTATGATTTTTGCAACATTATATTCTTTGTTACGCGACATGAAATACAAGTTCTTGTCTTGTATGTTAAATTAATGAGACAATAAATGTTTAAATAACCTTGCATATTAACCGAAAATTCTTTATTCTCGACAGTAATACTAAAAGTACAGTGATAATGAAGTACCAAATTCATATTAATGCTTCACGTCCATCTATATCTAAGCTTTATACACAATTCGGTATTTAATGATAAAATTCTGCTGACAAGAGTGATATCCCTTTAGCTGAGATCTGACAGACTGAGTTATTACGACAATTAATAAACATGAAGTCCAACTCACGCTAACCCTCTCAGCCACTTTATGATGAATAGGATTCAAACAAATTTATGTAGCTGCTGATTTCTGCAGGGTCATGTCAAGGAATTCAGTTATGCATGCGGAAATGAAGTTTAGTATTTAATCTAAGATTCCGACTGCGGATGAAGGACAGTCAAGTGAAATTTGCTTTGTATTATTTTTATTAACACTGTGGTATATATATATGTGTGTGTGTATATATATATATATACAGTCGAGTCCCTATAATCCGAGTTGATCGGGACTGACACCAACTCGAATTACTGAAAACTCGGATAATGCGGACAGCATAATAAAATCGAAGAGAAAATTTTAGTTTTATATACGTGCGTATAACTGAAAAATAGAGAGATCAAATTGCGAGAAAATAATGAGTACACAGATTTGTAAATATAAAAATGTATTTTAAATAACATCACACTTACTTTATTTAATGTTTTAAAAATGAATCTAAAGTTGTTTGTTTTTGAGCAGAAAGGCTCTTTCTTGCTGTGTTGTCTCGCAAGCTTTTCAAAAATAAAACGTTATGTGGTAAAGCATCTGGTTGCTGTTCAATATAGCGAAGGGCAATATCTAACGCTGCAGCATGCGAAATGATGTTCTCTGTATTTTATCTTCTTCTCAATTTTTATTACTTTTTTCGGCTACCTCGGATTAAGCGGAGCTCGTATTAACAGGACTCGGATAAGCGGGACTCTACTGTATATAATTTGATATTAAGTAGAATTCCAATATCAAACATATTTCAGAATTTGTCTAAATTATAATTTATGTATATAAAACGCTAAAGAGCGTGGCACAGAAAACAGGTTTATTTCTCTTTTGCCGATGGCAACGATTGGTTTGCTTACAAAACAAAACTGGTATCCCCGTTAAGCATAACTTCATAGCCATTGCCTGTTACTATATTCGTTATGGTGTAACATTACTTTTTTCTGGAAAGAAAAATGAGTTTAATATAAGGAATTCACAATATTTCTTACAATATAAGGAAACTTTGAATGAAATTATTCAAAAGACATCAGTTAGAAATGAAGCAGATGCCCTTAGGCGAGCCAGTGAACGTTTAGATCAACGTCGAAATAGTTTAAGTTAGAGAAGATAAAATCGTGTCAATTCACAAATTGAGGTGACCATGATGGAACTTACTATTGGGAATATTGTACATAGGGTGCTTTTCTTTTATGCGCACACAACTTGGAACCCCCTTTTTTTTTGGAGCGCTGAAACGCCAATTTGGCACTAGAAGCATCAGGGAAATCATGGTATGCGTATAGCCGAGCAAAGATCTCTGCACGAGATTGGCTAGTTATAGTTGATTTATTTGTAAAGCGGTAGTTAATGACGGGAACTAGATATTTATATTGTTGTGAGATGTATCAAGATCTCTCTTTATTTTTCTCATGCGTTTCCATTAACGTTCAGTGTTTTTTGTGAGTTTGAATTATATAATTTCAATTCATATTAATTACTACTAATTTGAATTAATGATTACTGATGTCAATCTGAAAGACAAATAACCATATGGTGAACGATGAAAGAATAACGACTAGCTTCATGTTTCGCGACTTCTTGCCAATTACATTGCTCTACATGAAAATCGGCCCCGACACCATTCCTGCAAATTCTTATGTAAAATATGAATATGACCCCCATTTTGCCCCATCACCCACTGTTTTCTCGGCACGCCCCCCCCCCCTATTTTTATCACTGTCCGGTAATTTTATGGCCATGAATTTGATTTGGAGTGGGAAAACGATTATTTTAACCGTTAAATGTCTTCTGAGGGGCTACAGAGGTGAAAAGTTCTAAAATATGAACATTTGTAGAAAGGAGGGAGATTTGGAAGGGATTTGCCCCCTTATATTTAAAAAAAAATCAATAAAAATGACCAGTTTTTCTGGTTTGTTTTCGCAATTTTTCCCTTATTTTCTACATATTCCAGCTTCCAGCCCACCTTTTCCTCACCCAAACACCCCAAATAATAAAAATATATAGCAACAATTTTGGCTAAAAGAGGGTGAGAGGTCCCGAAGCCCTGACAAGAAAGTTTGGAAGATTCACTGTACAACGTTGCCGCTCTTTATTTTTATCACTGATCTGTAATTTTATGGCTATGAATTTGATTTGGAGGGGGAAAGCATTATTTTAACACTTAAATTTAAAAATAAAAATATAATATATAATAAATAAAATTAATATATAAAAATAAATTTTGGAAGATTCACTGTACAACGTTGTCGCTTTTGCACATCAAACTCGGATTGATCAAACAGTTTGTGAAAGCAATGGATAAGACAGGTGATGGATTTAACTTTTTGAAAACTAAATTTCCTGTCTTAGTGAGGTTAAAATCAAGGAAGGAATTTTCGTGGGCCCCCAAATTAGACAACCTTTTAAAGATTCAACTTTTATGAAATACCTGAATCGCAAAGAAAAACGAGCATGGTTTGCATTCAAATATGCGAGCTTGTTGGCAGAATACTGTTGGTCATTGGTACGAAAAATTTCTATTTCATGGTACAAGAGGAAAGCAAGCACCAGATGAAGGTACTATATTATAAATTACATTTACTATATTTTATATTATATTATCTATTATTATTATTATTTATTATATGTTCTATTTTTATTTTTAAATTTAAGTGTTAAAATAATGCTCCCCCCCCCCCTCCAAATCAAATTCATGGCCATAAAGTTACAGAACAGTGATAAAAATGATTAGCGGCAACGTTGTACAGTGAATCTTCCAAACTTTCTTGTGAGGGCTTCGCGACATCTCCTCCTCACCCCCTTTTAGCCAAAGTTGTTGCTATATATTTTTATTATTTGGGGGGTTTGGGTGAGGAAAAGGGGGGCTGGAAGCTGGAATATGTAGAAAATAAGTGAAAAAATTGCGAAAGCAAACCAGAAAAACCGGTCATTTTTATTGATTTTTTTTAAATTTTAGGCGACAAATTCCCACCCAAATCTCCCCCCTTGCCACAAATGTTCATATTTTAGAACTTTTCACCTCTGTAGCGCCTCAGAAGACATTTAATGGTTAAAATAATGTTTTCCCCCCTACAAATCAAATTCATGGGCATAAAATTACCAAACAGTGTTACAGATGGGGGGGGGGGGCGTCCCGAGAAAACGGTGGGTAATGGGACAAAATGGGGGTCATATTTGGATTTAGGAGGTCATTTTACATAAGAATCAGAAGGAATAGTATCGGGGCTCGAATTTTTTTTTTTTCGCAGAGCAGTGCTATTTCTCAGAAATAAAAGTGTTTTCATACATAGGATTATGTATAGTTTCTTGAATTTACATTGTATAGGCAAACTAGCGAATGCCCGCGACTTTGTTTGAGTAGTAACATATTTTTAGTGCCTTGATGCTCGGGATAAAATTACTTTCACATCTAATAGTTTTTTAATGCAAAAATACTTTTATATTAAATATTATAATAAACAAAATCTTTTTATCGTTTGAAACATTTAATTAAAATGAAAATATCAAGTGAGCCAAACGATTTTTAATTTTCTCCATATGTTATTAATAAGTTTTAGAGAATGACATAAAATTTAATTAAACATTGTTGTGTTTCAGTTTTGTTTATATCGATTAACACTGGACGGAATTCCAACACAAAATCTTTCTATCGTCTGCAACTTTATTTTTAATTAAAATGATAAAATCTGTTGCACCAAAGATTTTTAAAATGTCGTAGTTTCCAAAAAAAATTACACTATCCCAAAATATTTCTAAAAACATCAGGAAGCTAATTATTTAATAAGTTATGAATAGTTTTTAAGAATTTTACAAAAATTGATCATTGAGAATGATAAATAATTCAATATTTCATCGCTTAACAAGCAACACTACCATCTCCAATTCCAAATAATTGAGATAGGTGGTTTTGCTTGCGAAACGACGAATTATATCTCCTTCCACCGTTAAAAGTAAATAGGGTCAGTAGAGATAATTGGGGACAAATTTTGCATACTGCGTCATTTTTTTCTCTTTAATAGGACAGTTTGCGATGTAGAATAGGATAGATGTTTTAGAAAAGTTTTTGCACGAATTTGGTTGATGGCCTTATGAACGAACTGATGTTAATTTAAATTACAAATATGTGGAGTTTTGTTTAAATGACGAACGCAATAATCTTCTTCATCAAGTACGATTCCTTACCTCATTCTCATTAAGAATTTATCTTAAATACAATGCAAGACATAGGGAATTAATAATATTAAGGGAGAATTTTATACCTTATAGTAGGCCTTAAAAACCAGGCAGCTGTAAGATAATCACTATTTTATTCATGTTCTCAGCTTGTCAAACGTAAGTCAAAAGTTAAAATTTCGAAGGAATTCTCTTTCGAAATTCTAATCAAAACAAATCACTTCTCTGATTGTCAAACGTTGCCAAAAAATATCATCAAATTATATCATCACGATTGCAGAAAATAATCATTTGCATCCTGGCGTCCAAACTATATCACGCGCATGATATACCACTGACGTGATTTCCTACTTTCTATTAAAAAACGGAAATTAATTTGAAATATATGATTAATATAATTTAAAATTTCTCAAAAACTATCGGTCAAAGCGAGATAAATTTTCTACCAATGGATAGAAAATTTTATTTTACTATTTTAGAGCTATTAAATTTGAAAATAGAACAACAGTTACTCTTTTGAGTATAAAATTACTGAAAGTTAGGTTGTCTAACAATGAAATAATGGTGTTTAACGTCTCGCAGTGGTATGCCGGAAGTTTTATTGTTGGTGACCTCAGACCGTTACCGAGAGATCTGGGATATTATAATAGTAATTATAAGATTAAAATTGCTGGCAAATACTATGAACCATAAAAAAGGTTTTAATGAAGATTTTGTCACAATTAATTAAATATTTTATTTTAATTAAGCAAATAGTTAATTTTAATTAATCAAACATTTAATTTTAATAATTAATTTGATAATTAATTAATTTGACAGATTACTTTAATTTGATATTAATTAAACATGGCGGCACCAAGATTTGTTTAATAAATTTTATATAAAATAGCCAAAAAAAGATAGAAATTTAAATAAGAGATCCCTTTATCCTTTTTGATATTGAAAAATACCTCATTAGCTTTAAAATCGTTTTTGGGTTTTCTGCCTGAGTATTTGCTTTTAACTGTCGATGAAGATTTAAATTTAATGTTCAAAATTGCTGCATTCATATCCTATGCTTTAAACACATGTAGTAAATTTGCCACTTACAATGTTTAATAATTTTTATTCTCTTATGTGTTAAGAATTTAGTGACTATTATCTCTTTAACCAGGGAGTTCTCTAAATGAGCCCATTCTAGTAGTGTTTAAATGTCATGTGATTTTACCATATGGCAAAGTAATTTTCGCGCAATTATTTTGTAACCTATATTGAATAAATTAAGTTTTAAATCTAGAGTCTTTCTTCATTCGTGTCAATTTTCAATTTCTTGTTACTGTTTCAGATAGACTAGCTTAATGTTATCTATGAGATATTTGCACTGCTGGGATGTTTATTTCCTTATGACTCCTACCTGTTGAATGATTATGTTTTGGGATATTGAAAAAACCTTGACCAATGTACTGACCACTAAACCTAGCATACACTTTTGAGTAGAATGATAAAACCTTGATATAATAAAAAATTGAATGTCATGTAAACAGAATCACAGGGTAAATATTGCAATGTGTCGAAACAATAAAATCATTGGCTATGTCTGTATTGATCAATAAGTAATATTTCATTACTTTTGTAAAATTAACGTAAAGGGATCTATCTACCTTTGCCTTCCAGCTTGCCGAAAGGGATTTTTTTGTATCTCAGAGGTACGCGCTACCATTGCAATGAAATTAGACATTGACTTCTTGCTTTTTATATCTGAATTTCACTTTGTTCCCTTCCATATTGTCTTTACAATTTTATATTACGCATGTAAATATTTCAGTTGAAATATTGGCAATTTCATTTATTTTATTTTCACGTCATTCCGCTAATTCTTTGATTATTTTGTATTGTTTTCATGTTTTATGTTTAAGTTGTTTCCTTTCCTTTTCAAATAAAAATTGTTTAAAAAATTATGCTTATTAACCCATACCCAATTACAATCTAGTATAAATAATTACCTTCAGAAAACTTGAAATTTTATAATAGCGTATCTTGAAAGTCCGCACGACCTTTCATGTTGTTACAGAGGGCGTGAGTGCCGGAGGGTTAATTATACTTTTCCTTTAACGCGCCAATATTTGACGATAATTGTTGCCAATATTTTAGCTTGGGGACGACTAGTTCCGTGCTATCGGAAAGTACCAATTTACTTTCGTAATGGAGTCCGTTAATGATGGTTCACAGTTTCCGTATCATTGTCAGGATAGTTCAGTCATACAAGTGCCATAGCCCATGCTAGTTTTTGAATGATTTATTTACATAAAAAATAACACTAACAATTATAGGAAAATTAAATAATAACTTCCAAGTGTCCCGTACGCCCAGTTAGGCTGGGCAATGTGATTCGTTAGGATAGCCTAATCTGGTTTTTGAATGATTTATTTACTTCGCTCAAGAGAAATATTTCATAAAAATATAACACTAAAAATCATAGTAAAAATAAATAATGTCTTCCTTTAACCCTCTGATTCCTAAGACCATTTGAATAGGGGGGACCTCAAAATACGGGAACGTCCCAGTTCCTCTTTCAGAGATAAGGGAAATTCAACTTCCCTCCTCAGAAATCACAATGACAGCTGGCACTGTCCGAATTCTAAGAAAACCCACCTTTTACTCCAGCCCATGTATGGGCGAGCCACTCTAACGAAGAAAGTGCTCGCAGCGGGTGAGAAATCAATCACACTTAGCGAAAGGGGGTGGAAATTTCACAGCGATATTCGGACGGCCATCGTCTTTTGCTTGAAGAGACGCTTGGGACGTTCCCGTATCGATAGAGTTAAAATGACAGGCAAGGATTTAAGAAGAAATGAAGCATTTTTGAAAGGTTCATATCTTTCTAAAGTTACACATCTTTTATAAATTGCTATGAATATGGCATTTAGATGGTTCATACTAACGTATCAAAAATCTGATGTGGGGGAATGTATTACTAAAACTTTGATCTTCCTTTTTAGCATCCATAGTTTAAACATGAATTATCTACGTTTCAAGCCTTTAACGATACGTTGTTGCAATTGTTTTTCCAAATCAAACAATTTTAGAGTAACTTCTACATCCCTTTTTTCAGATGTATGGATATGAAAACCAAACAATAAGCATTATTGTGAACTTCTCTTTTAACGGTGTACCAAGCAATTCATTGGGTGGAAGTCAATCACTCTATTCAGTTCTCCAATTGGTATAGAAAAAGCCCGGTAATAAATAGGTAGCAAAAATTAAGCTGATTCGCTGATCCATGTAAAGGGAATTTGGTAATTCCCACAGAGAATTTCAGCGAAATCTCTACCGATCTTAAAGTACAAATTATCCGGACTAAAAAGACTGTAGTCTTTTATTAGAGAAATCTTTCCTCTGGTTTGTTTGTCTCGATAGAGTTAAGATTATATTTGCATATCAAGTTGTATATTTTTTTGTAATTAAAGCTTTCTATCCAGTTTATTGCAAATAAATGGTAGACGCTTTCTATGCAAATGTGAATCTCTTTAAATTTTCCGAATTTTGTTATTCTTATTTATTGCTACCAGATTGTTATATATTTTATGTGTTTAGTAAATTTGAAAGACCAGTGTTAGAGTTTGCAGATTTTTGTATATTAATAACTCTGATTTCAGTAATATTGTAAGTTTTTGATATTTTTGGGTGAAATGAATTATTTTAAAATTGCAGAAAACTTCATTTGAGTGTAGAAGAAATAATTTTTTAATGCTTTTAAATTATATAACGTAATTTCTCTTTTACTATCAGTGTACAAACGTTTATTTTATATAATCGATGTTCTTTAAATATACCTTGAATTATTTTATGTTTATGACTAAATTTTGAAATAAACTATCATCTGAAGATAAAAAAAGCATTTCTGAAAAAGGATAAACCATGTTATTGGAAATATTAATCATTTTTCCTTTAATATTCATTCAATAATGGCGAAAAAAATTCTAAAATCCAAGAAAATTGCATCAAACAGGTGGTAATAACACAAAATGTTTAATGTAAAGAAATATAAAAGTGATTACTGTTTCGCGAGCAATGGTAATAAATTGAATGAAATATGTGAAACTTGATACAATTACTTCTTGGATAGATGTCCCATTGTTGAATATAGGTGTTAAATTCTGCATTTATTTGATTGCTCAGCTATTTCGGTCTATTCTTTACGAGATTTCGTGAAAAGAAAATCCTTCATCTCGGAGTCTTACAGTCCTATTTTATTCTAACTCTTTTAAGGGGTGTTGGAACCCTGAGTCCATTAACCCTAACCCTGTTTCTTCGATGTATCTTTTCTCAAAATCTGTTATAGATCCATGTTTGAAATTTTTTATACAAGTAAAGTACATCTCTCTCATTATACTGAAATGTTTTTTTAATTCAAAAATTTATTTTTTACAAATTGTTTTATGTCAAAACAAAAACTGTAAAATTGTCCATTTCGATGTACATTTTCTCAAAATCTGTTATAGATCCCTGTTTGAAATTTTTTATACAAGTAAAGTACACCTTTCTCATTATACTAAAATGAGCCTTTTTTTAAAAAAGCTCAAAATTTATTTTTTACAATTTTTTTGTGTCAAAATAGGGTAATATTTCACTATGTCTTATTAAATATTTTATAAATTTATAAAAATATTAAAAATTTACCAAAAACTCATTTCAGTGTAATGAGAAAGGTATACGGACTTAGGGTTCCAACTACCTTTAACCCCCTAACTCGGGACGGACGCCCGCTGAAGGAAGCGTGCCCACAGGACGAGAGCATTGTCATTTAAAAATTTACATATTTCCTCCTCGGAAAGTTAACGCGTTCTTTTAGCAATAACTGCAAAAATAAAACGGAGAGGCATAAAAACCCTTGCTAGAATATCTCCCATAAAATCCCAACCCAAGCGAGAGGAGAAACTATAAACAATCACTCCAAAATGAGTTAAAGAGCTCTTTAACACATGCTTCTATTTACACTCGCCAGCACGTGTGTTTCTGCTTATATCTCAAAAATCAAATAATTCTAATAGAATGATTCACAGACACGTGGCCGACTACAATCTGACCTCGGAGAGAGAAATACTAATTTTCCGGACCAATCGTTTGAAAGAAACATGGAATAGTAACGCCATCTGATAGAAAACATTTTGTTCCAAAAGCCAAACGCATATGTGGGGCTCTCGGCCCACAGCAGCAATTTCGCCGTAACGCATGGATGCGGCGCTCGGCCCTGAGATGAGTCAAGCTGAAACACACATATGCGGCGCTCGTGCCGAAGGGGTTAATTGCGCAAACTCTAGTCTCTGACATTCAAGGGTGGCATTCCCTGATTTCTTCAAGGTATTCAGCATATCTTAGACCAGCAGCTCTAAAGCTTTTTCCTTTGTCTCGTACCCTTTGATAAGTGTTTTTATTTTTGCGTACCCTTCCTTTCCTATCCTCCCTCCAATCATATTTTCACCCAAAGAAGTTTTATTAATAAATAAAAGATTTGTGCCCGTCTAAGACGGGATTTTAGTCCGCCAACAATATCTCAGACATAATTGTCACAGATTTACTAACAAAAGTTGTAGTAAAAAGTCTCATGAACATTGGCAAAGTGCTTAAGAAATGAAAAAAAAGATAATTTGTATTAAATTTTAGATGTAAGTAAATATATATGAACATTAAAAGTAAACAATAAGAGTCAGGAATTTTATGAACTAAGAAATTTCATTATATGCAAAATAAAAACATGTACACAAATACAAATCTTAAAAAAAAACATTTTAACAAAAAAAGAAGGGAAACTGCTTAGATTTAAATAAAACCTGCCTGAGTTGTTTCACACCATGAATCAATTGTACGAACTTTCGTTTAATAAATAACTTTACTTTACTTTTAGCGAGAGTATAAAGAAAATGCAAAAGGAATCAAACAGATGATTAATGGAAATAAACGAAATGAAATAGACGATTTCAGCTTATTGACCTTCCAGCATGAATAAGTAACGGCTAGTTGAAGTGAAATTTACGATCCCATAAAAAATTTTTATTTTTGCTTAGCTTTAATAAAAGAAAACCTGTCTGATTCCTTTGAGCCGTAGCAGAAATTGGATTTGCTCGTTCGTTAATGACGCAGACCAAAGGGGCGTGTTTATTTTTAACTCGTTCCAGAAAGTCACGGACACTTTAAGATGATTATATATATTAATGTTAAGGGTCAACAAACTCAAATTAAATTAATAAGATTTGTAGGATTTACATGACCACATGTTCATGAGTACGTTTAAAATCAATTGTATATATACTAAGTATCTAGTGAAGTAATTCTTCAGTGTCTGTACCAATATCTCCAATGTCTTGTCAAGTGTCCTCATCTGTCTTTCCGTTCCATGAGTACTGCTACTACTACGCCACGTCCTATTTTCTTTCCCTGAGCGTAGATAGCTCCTGATCAGATTGGAATGGATGTGACTGGGAATGGGAGGGGGGCTTGCGGTGGTTCTTTTTTTTAAATTATGAGAAAAAGGAGAAGAAATATTTAAAATTTATTTGAAAAAAGATTTATATGGGGGAATGTTTTTAAAACATTTGAATTCTGGAAAAAGCAACAGAAAAATTGTTGCTGAACTAAACTAGCATTGTACAATATTGTTGTAAAGATGTAATGTCGCTTTCCTGCCTCGCAAGTCTTATAGTTGGAGAGGCAGTTTTACAGGGGTAAGCATGGAGTGACGGGCATCGGCCATTCGGGACTCCTAACCTTGGCCACGAACTTGGCGACCATTTTGGCGACTTGGCAACAAATTTGGCGACCGTGGCGACAAATAGATGATTCCAGAAAATGCGACCCTTTCCTCGATATCTCTATTAGGAAAGGGGATGCGCTTGAATGTACGAGAAAACTCCATGTGACGTCATGGCCTCTCGGAGAGAGTACATAAGGACCGCGTTTAAATCAGAGAGGGCAGTATTGATCCACTGGAACTACTTTAGAGTTTCGTCGGCAGTGCGAGCTAGGTAGCTGGTGAGTTGAGCGCTATTGAAAGTGCTGTTATTGTCGTTATTAGTTATTTGCTGACTGTTTGTGTTTCTAAATATCAAAGTGCTGAACTGCTATTACCTGAGAATTGTTATCTGTTTACGTTGCTAATCTGTGAAAGCACTATTGTTTCCTGTACCTGTGCTACGCGTTTTTCTGCATATTTGTGAATAAACCTTCATTCTCCATTATCCTGCGTGTTGGACTGTTTCCACCATACACCCACAGAAAGATTTTTGTAACAATATTCTGAGTTCCATGAGTACTTAGATATTATTTCCCAGACACAGCTGCTGGGAGCTGGAATGTGCACTACATATAATCATCCTCCGTTAATTACAGAGAATTGTGACAGAATAAAATTGTCTGTATAACACTGAAGATATGTCATACTTTCAGAAAACATATAAAACATAGTCATCGAGCATAGTAGCATGATAGCATATCTGTAGGTTAAGCTCCACTAGGTAACCTCTACAGATTCATCATAACATTATCCTCTTAATCCGCTTTTGAAAATGTTAAGTAAAAGTTCACTTGTTCGTTTGCATTATTACATTGAAAAGAATCCGTTTATGCTGATCTTATTTAAAGTTGCCTTCGCATCTCGAATTCCTTTGCCCTTCAGTGGTTGAGTCTTTACATTTTCACTAGCCAATCACCTTATATTGTTGGTATATAGCCAATCACCTTACATTCCTTCCTTTTCTCTCGTTAACCCCTGTCCACTTGCCATATTAAAATGATCAGCGCCCCTTATTACTGAAAGTGGAGACGTTACTGGAATTTCTATGTTGATCTCAAAACTTCATGCCGAGAGATCAGTTTTTAGTGTTTCTTCGATTCCAGAAAATTCTGGAACCTTCCACTGCCTTCCTGCTTTTAATTTTCAAACATATAAATAAGTGAAAATTCAAAGCAACATTTCTTCACACTTTATAATAAAATCACAATCAGTATCCCACTTTCACGGTTTGACTGACAACTTATGAATTTTCTTCCATCAAATAATGGAATTTATGGAATTTATATATATATATATGTAATAAATTAACACTTTCCTAATTTTAAGAACGCTACTCGAAATTTAATTCATAAAATTATTTCTACTTAAGCTTTAGAACACAATTAACTGTCACTTTAACTCGCTGAAATCCAGTTTCAACCGCTCTAACTCTCTCGGGAATTGCCCTTTTTTACAATACTACTTAATATCGCTGAGATGGTTCAACTTCCTCTTTTCAAAATCATGTAACCTTTATACCAGACGCCCGCTTCGGCGTGGCTTGTTTCTTTGTCGCTGGTGATTGCGCTTTGCATCCATATTTTAAATCATGGCTTGATATTCCTCAGAAATATTTAAAACCAGCTGAAACTTATGAAGTAAATTAAATAAACTGATTGGGACTTCAACGACTGCCTGTTTACCAAGAAGTCTGCTCTACACTGCACATGATGAAATATCATTACATATATGAAAGATCAGGTTTTAAAGATGAAGTAATCCATGTTGTTAAGTAAAAGACAGCAGTTGTTAAATCTTCATTTAATCCATGGTAGACAATAGTATGTTACTTTTCAACAGTTAAAATAATTGTATTATACGAATATCCATGACCAAATTTAAAAAAGGTAATGCGCGAAGCAGCGCGATGTTGTTATTCGTTTACATGTTGGAGTGGATAAAATGACAGATAGGAATGCGCACCTTAAGTACCCAGAAAAGGGAATTTTCCTGGAAAAGACTCGTGACTTGAAAGAAAGTTGTAGTGCGCTTATTACGATGAGAGTAGAAGTGATTAAAATGAGGTGTCGTTAAAAATGATTTAAGAAAGTTAAAAAATTAAAGTATCACATATATATATTTTTTAGAGATAAATAAATCAGGCGGAAAATGCAGAAATAATGTGTTTAAACCTAACTAGTTTTTATTTCTCAAAAAATTATCGATTCATCCGACGCTACATTTCATAATTGCAAGAAATTTTTTAATGTTGAATTTCCTGTATATTTTTCCAATAAGTTTTCGATCTCATTTCCGAAAACATGCATCCAGTTATGGACAAGCAGTTAATTTTTAGAGCTTAAATACTGAATAGAACACAAAGTAAATATCAAAAAATAAAACTTTTATTTTCAAAGACAAATTACGTGAAACGGTATATTGTGGAATTTCGAATGAAAGATGTGAGATTAAGAAAGAATCGGATTCCTATTCGAAGTTCTTCTACTTGATCCAACATTATCCGGAAATAATCGGCAGGAATTCGTAGAAATGCCTACTTTTAAGGGCTACTTTCGTATTTTATTTCGATCCTTAAGTTTGGAAAGAAACTTCTAAGAATGTATTATAGTCTTTTATCCACTAAAACTTCGGGAAGACTGGACTTATTTGTGTAGAAACCAGTCCATAAACAACTAATCACTCCCGATTCTATTTTTTTCATTTTAGAGGTAACTAGATTTCTAAATAACATAGAATTTAAAATTTCCATGAAAAATATTTTAGGATTTGCTGAATGCAGATAAAATCGTCTTTCCGAAAAAGATTTAGCTATCGGTTGGTGAAATCGAGATGATGTATAAACCAATTTGAAAACTTAACAAACTGGTGTATTCGAATTTAGTTTATGTTATGCCACTCAATTTTCAAATTTTTTGACGTGAATCACAGAAATACTTTTTTTAATGCCCAAGAGAACTTGCTCAACCTAAAAGGTTTTAGAGCATAGTATATCTCTCCGAGGAACAGCATTTATTAATCTTTCAAATGAAATTTACTTAATATACAGAAAATAAAAGCAAATCAGATAAGTTTACATGCTTGAAACAAATGCTGATTTCAATAAGATAAAACGCATACAAACGGAAACAACATACAAGATAAACACAAAGAGAAAAAATGCAAAACAAAGAAAAAGAAAAGATTTACAGTCGTATTCCATCTCCATTTATATTCAACAATCGCCAGAGCTCAGAACATGATCAACAACATTCCTAGAGACTTCACAACACATTTGTATTTTGCATATAATTTCAGGTGGAAAAATGCTTAAATGCTGTAAAGAATTATACTTTAGATTGCTTGCGTCACTAAATGTATTGCTGAAAAAATTACGAGGTCTGAATTTTTATACAGACACAAAGTTCTATTAGTCGCATTGAATGAAATATTTTTGACAAAGTAACATTTTTTTAAAAAAGTTCCGGTCTTCTTTGACTAAAACTGACCAAGTTATGAAGCTTTTAATTTCACTACTTTATTTCAAAGGCCGTCTCGGAGAAGATCAACCAATCAATGGACAACAAGAGTAAGCGGCAACCACTGATTTGCTAAAATTATAACTTACCGACGCTTACGTTATATTGCTTGTGAAGTTGATTAAATACACTTGTTAATATGCACACATAATTAATTAAAATCATTGATTTTTACCTGTAGTTCATTTAGGTAGATTCCTTATAGGAAGTCTACCTATTGCAATGGTTCTCATGACACAACTTTCAGAAAATTTCTCCAGGTCTTCACCGATTATGACCCCCAAAAGCCAAAACCAACCTCCGTTCAAAAATTTATAAAGTATATATATAAAACGCATTTTCCCATGTTATCTTGTGAACACGATAACTGAAGTAATTTTGATTTAATATAATTAATAACAGCGTGCAATGTGTTGTAAGGATAGTGAAGAACTTGATCGAGCTCATAGATGGGCTATCAAGCTCAAAGGGGTTGGAAATAATGGGGGTTGAAATTTTCATTTCTCCATAATTCACTTACGATTGAAGGTAGAAATAAAATTCAAATTAAACGAATTATTGTCTTATCATAGCAAACAACTTTTGTAATCAAACTTTTTTAATAGCTACAGTTGCTTGGAAGTTATGAGCTAAAAAGCCACTTTCAATCCCTCCCTCAACTTATCATTTCCCCATAGCTCTGTTATGACTAAAGATAGAAAAAAATTTCAATTAGTCGAATTATAACCTTATCATAACGAACAATTTTTAAATTGAAACTGAAAGAACAATTTTTAAACTGAAAGCTGAAAAGCGATGTCAATTTCCCCCTTCAATTTATCTTTTTCCCATAGTTCCGTTACGATTGAATATAGAAAGAAAATTTCAATTAGGGAAATTATCACCTTATCATAACAAACTATTTTTATACTGAAAGTGTTTTGACTGCAAGAGTTACTTAGAAGTCATGAACTGAAAAGTGATCTCCCATGCAGGCCAACTTCGAGTCCGTTTTAACCTATGCATGTGGTACCTTGTTGAAAAGCTCCGATCAGCCGCATTCACTTCCTCTTTTTATACG
This sequence comes from Araneus ventricosus, assembly GCA_013235015.1. Lineage (NCBI taxonomy): Eukaryota > Metazoa > Arthropoda > Arachnida > Araneae > Araneidae > Araneus > Araneus ventricosus. The sequence continues at coordinate 60,758 of BGPR01001407.1, forward strand.
CTAAACAAGCTGATATACCCGCCTGTGTTCCGGATTAAAATCTTTTCATGCCTAATAATTTTAATGTAAAAAGTACTATTGTATAAAAATTATAATATACAAATTCATTTACTGATTGAAACGTTTTTAATTAAAAGGAGAATATCAATTGAACCAGACAATTTTTAAAAACAGCCAATAGCTAATTTTCTCCATAAATTATTACTTGTTATATAGGTACTACAAATTTTGTTAAAATTTACTAAAGGAAAAGAAAGGCTTTAGTGAATATTTTGAAACAATTAAATTAAATAGTTCATTATTCATTAATTCAAAGCATGGAAATAAATCAAATCAATAGTTGGTCCTGATATAAATTGTTAATCGTATACTTTTAAAATTTTCTTTTAGCATTCGTCCAGAATTCTGTTAATGTATTTTGGCAACAGTTCTTCGTATTATTCTAATTCCCCAAGAATAAAAAAAAATTATGGATTCCGTATAAAATTAATTTTGAAATAAAAGCATTAAAATGACAGAAACAAATTGTATGGAAAGGAAATTTTTGTCACTGAAAAGCTAATTTTTTGAAATTTAATATGGTGTAAAATTAGCTTCGTGAGATAATATTTTCCATAGATGACGCGGGAAAATGCCTCGCTTAATTTTTAATTAACTGAAATTTTAACTACTTTTGGGCTTTGAAAAGTTGAGACTGACCTTTCTCTTGTCTTAATTAAAAGTGTGCAAAGTTTGGCTGATATCAGTCCAGTGGTTTAGGAGAAGATGTGGAACATAAATTCATAGCCATAATGACTTTTATTTATATTAAGATAAACCCAAACTATTGCTGATAAATACTATGAGCCATAAAGGAGGGTTTAGTGAACATTTCATCACAATTATTAGTTAAGTTGACATATTACTTTAATTTGATATTTAATTAAGCATGGCGGCACCAAGATTTGTTTAATAAATTTAATATAAAATAGCCAAAAACAGATTGATATTTAAATATGGGTTTCCTTTTTCCATATTGAATTTGAAAAACATCTCATTAATTTTAAAATTCTTCTGAGGTTTTCTGCCTGACTATTTTCTTTTAACTGTCGATGGAGATTTAAATTCACTGTTCAAAATGGCTGCATTCATATCCTATGCTTTAAACACATGTATTTAATTTGCCACTCACAATATTCAATAATTTTTATTCTCTTATGCGTTAAGAATTTAGTGACTATTATCTCTGTAACCAGGAAATCCTCTAAATGAGCCAATTCTAGTGGTGTTTAATATCATGTGATTTTAGCATATGTCAAAGTAAGGTTCCCACAATTATATGGTAACCTAGATTAAATAAATTAATTTTTGAATCTAGAGTCTTTCTTCATTCGTGTCAAGTGTCACTGTTTCAGATTGGTTGGCTTAATGTTATCTAGGGGATATTTGCACTGCTGGGTGTTTATTTCTTTATGACTCCTACCTATTGAATTATTATGTGTTGGGATATAAAATAAATTGGAGCAGTGTTCTGACCAATAAATCTAACATAACCTTTTCAATAGAATGATAAAACCTTGAAATAGTTAAAAATTAAATGCCATTAAAACAGAATGATTATGTAAATATTGCAGTGTGTGGAAGGAACAAAGTCATTGGCAGGGCCGTACCGAGGGGGTGGCGAGATTGGCCCCCGCCAATGGCGCAGGCAGAACGGGGGCGCAAAAATGACAATCTAAAAAACTTAGTTTAAGAGTTAGATTCGTACGATCTGCTGTGCAAAAAGAAAATGAGAATAAGTCTTCAGTGGCTCACTAAACATTACGGGAGTCACTATTTGTTTTGTCCAGTGGTCAAGTTTCCAGCTTGTCTGGTTGTGACCCCCTTACAGAGAGAGAGAGAAAGGGCCTGCGCCTTTTTTTTGGAACTTTGAGTTTCTTGCTGCCGCAGGAAAAAAGGATCCCTCCTACAAGGCGAAAAGGGCCCTTCTTTAACCATGGGTGTGGTTCTTGCTTAGAGATGGCAAAACAACATGCTTTTTCTTCTCTTTTGCATCTCATTTTACAGTCGTAAAATAGATGGACAAGGGAACTCGTCTGTCTTAAGATTCTTCTTCGAACCTATAAGACGCTGATAAGAGGGGAGGGAGGGAAAAGCATTCACGTAATGTGTCTATTGAAAGCTCAAAGGAAAAAAGGAATCGCGTTTTTTCTTAGAGTTTTGTGTTTCAGGTTGGAGAGGTCTTATTTTATCTTGTTTACTATATTGTAGAAATGATAAAGCGGCCTCGTTCTTGTTGGACGAGTGGTCCTTTGGTGTTTCTTTAGTGGCAAGTAATACGAAGGAAATGTTGCATTTCTGTTTTTGTTTCATCAGAGAGTGGGCGCTTAAAGAAATACTTGGACATTTTCGTTCTTTTCTAAGGAGATAAATTAGTTTTAAAGAGGTGAGCTCAAATTATTTCTGTATTTTTAAATTGCTTTTGTTGTAATAAATACTATCCGCATTCTACTGCCAGCTGATTCGCCCATTTTATTAATCATATATTATTTATGCCAACCAATTTTAAAAACATCAACTGATTTAATTTTTCGCAAGCTAATTTTAAATAAATTTTAAGGCAATATGTTTTGCATTTAATAAACTTAATGATTTTGATTTTTACTTTCAGTTGTTAAAAAAGTCTTAGGCAGAATGGCTCTTTGATATCATTAAATCAAATGAAAATTAATTTTTATTTCGATCATGCATAATTCAGATTTGAATTAATTTATTACATTTTATTTTTCTAACTATAACTTGAATGTTTTACCTGATTATTACAAATAAATAGATAGTATGGTTTCCATTGAAGAATTTCTACCCTAAGTGAAAAAATGAATTTTAGATCATAGCCAAAAAGTAAATCTATCAAAATAATATAGTAAATCTATTTAAAAAATAAATTTATTTCAAGTAGCAAAGAATTAACAAAAAATTAGACTAAAAAACTGGAAAAGCAACGAAAATGGCAGCATTTTACTACAACAAAAGAAGGTTTTATATTGTAACTAGCAGTTACAATATAAAACCACGGGCACGGCGTTGTTCGTGGAATCAGGACTTCAACAAAATGAAAAGGGGAAAAAATGCTCACAATGACACGAAAAAGTTTTGAAAACAAAATCAAAACAGAGGATACACATTATTGATTTTGCCACTTATTTTTCTTTGCGATAATGACATTTCAGCTGTAGGAAAACAGCACAGACTACATTAATCTAAAACAATATTAAAAAATTGCAAAGAGGAAATCATTATTAAACAACAAACAAAATGCGCAACATAAACAACATGTGTTTTTTAACAACCTTTTATGCTTGATTATCAATAAGTACATAAAACAAACAAATCAAAACTATGAAAAATATAATTCAGAACGCGATCCTTCCATCTAGATTACAAAATGGTATATCATGAGCTTGAAGTATAAGAGAAATTGATCAGAGCATAACACACGGACGCGCACAAAGAAAAAATAACGTAAAGGAGAAAAAAAATCCCTTAAACTGTGTAATAGTTCATTCAGACTAAAGCAATAAAAGTAATTCGTCATATTCCTTATATATCTATCCTCGTTCATGGCAGGATGCCAAATAAAGCCAACACTCTAATTTGTTCCGGCAGATGGCGCACATTTCGATGGAACGGGATTTCCGTACAATAACACCTTCGAAAAAAACATCTCTGACCCCATCAACTAAAAATTTAATTAAAAATCGACTTAAAATGGTATTTTAACCGTTCTTGTTTTAAATGGAGCAGAAACGTTTTATTTATTAGCTCAAAACATTTCAAAAAGATAACAAATTTAGAACGTGAGATGGAGTCATTTGATTTTGAAATATTAAAATTTCAATTGAAAACTGACTATTATTTAAAAATTTCTCAAAATTCAGTAAATTACGTTAGATGTACGAAACAAACTTCAATAGAACGGAAATCGTTTACTCTTTCCGATGGTGTATCTATTTGTTTCGTACAATTATCCGAAATCATTCTATTGAGAAATTAGTGCAAAAAAAAAAATCACCCAAAACAACACAAAACATTAAATAAACAATTTTCTAGATTAAATTTTAAAATTTCGGCTTCGAGGTGCATTGAATCACCATTAAGACTACCTATGTGCCAAATGTCAAGGCTGTGAGTGCGACAGATTCGTCTGGACATCGCAAACACACACACACACACATTGCCTTTTATAAGTATAGATAATCAAAATAAATAAGAGAAGCTTAAAGAAAAACTTTAAATTAAACATTAAGAGAAATATTAAATTAAAGATTTGATGAATCAGTGAAATTGGTTTGACTTTCAATCCACCATTGTTGTAAATTATTCATAAAAATATTTTTAAAAAATGTCAAATTTAAGAAAAAATTACGCGATAACTAGACTGTTATCATTTGAAAGATATTTTTTTTGAAATATAAGACAGTGTAGAAATTATTTTTAAATGATAATATTTCCGGTTATTATCGCTGAACCTCCCCCCCCCAAAAAAAAAAAAATATTTCTTAAGTTTTAAAAAATTCGCTGAGGTGTACTTTGCCACCCTTCATAGTAGGTTTGTACCAAATTTGACAACTCTAGGCTCAACGGTCTGTCTTGTAGACAGGAATGGCGCTAGAGTTTGCCCGACGGGGGGCCCGTGTAATGAAATTGGTCTCAAATTTTCGCCAGATTATTATTTATCAACTACAGTTGAATACCCCGTACAAATATTTTCCCCGACGGGATACAAAATTTTTCACCGATGGGGGGCACAGCTTCCCCGACAGGGGCCCTGGCCCCTCGGTCCTCCCTCTGGCGTCACCCCTGCTTGTAGAACACCAACAGACAGTCACCTATGCATACATGCGCTTTTATTAGTAGTAAAAATATGCATACAAAAGCATGATTACAAACGAAGTATAAAATTAACTTTATAGTATTTCGTGTTAGAGTTTAATGCATAAAAAATGTAATGCAACTATTATACACCAAATTCATGATCTTCTTGATTTTACTTGTCTTGATAATTGTAACTGATTTAACCATAAAATTTTACTTTCCAATAATGTATACAAAGATGAATGTTATTTGTCGTTTTTAAAAAAACGACGTTTTTGCTTGATAGTGATGAAATTTGGCGCATATGCTCTTCAAAACAAGAGTAGAATCAATTTCAACTTTTCAAAGCTCAAAAGATAATTAAAATTTCAGTTGATAAAAAAGTAGGTAAGATTTTGCTGTTTTTTCGCCGTATTTTTCAAATATATCACCTAAAAAAATGATTTTTTACGTCATTTCAAAATTCAAAAAAATATCTTTTTAATAACAGCAATTTAATAACTGTACAATGTTTTCTTTAATTTAAAGAAATTTAAAAAATGTATGATTTGCAACAATACTTTTCAATTTTAAGATGACAAACTAATTTCCTTATTTACTCACATTATCACTAATTTCCTTATTTTTATGTAATCGCATATTTAATCACATGATCCCAGCATTGCGAAGTTCGCGGATGAGAAGCTGACGGATAAGTAAGCAGGTTTTCGCTCCCTTGGTGGATACAGTAATGGTGGTGTGGCTCTTAGGGCCCATCTCCGATGACGGGTCGTATCGTGGTAAAATGGGGGATCGTCACATGTGACTCTCGCAATGGAGGCTATTATGTGGGGACCACAGTGCCCATGAAGTCGTGGCGGCCAGTCATGACGAAAACTAACCATTACTCAATTACTAGATATTAATGTACTTTCTCCTTTTTCTAATTCCGTAAATAGGCTTTCGAACTCGTAACATTTTCTTTTTTCAAACGAACCTGATGAAACGAAATTCTAGAATATTCTTATATTTTGTGTTTCCCGCCATTACCAAAATCACTTTAGAGTACACCTAACTAACCCCTGAGGGTGCGCGTACCACAGGTTGGGAATCTCTAATCTAGAAAAAGTCATTTGACATTAATAAAATTTGAATTCAGCTCATATATACTCAACTTTTAATTTCAGCTATTATTTCTTTTATTTCTGACTAGCCGCCTTTCGCGACCAGCTGGTTTGCCCGTTTAAATTGGTTTTTATTTTTGCATTTTATATTAATTATTGCGTTACCCGTCGCAGTTTCAGCCGCGATAACTCAGCAAAGATGAACAAAAAAAAACTGAATATTTTATTGTATTTGACAGATAGTAAAATATTTAAAGACGTAAATTTTAAAATGCCAGCGGTATAATTCTGTATGATGCATCGCAGCTAACGAAACTTACAAACTGAGTTTCAAATAGCTTTCACTTAATTCATCTATCACTCATCGGTAGAATGATTAACGCTGAATATGGTCGTGAAATCCGAACATGCTGGAGGCCCGTGTGAACCAGTGGGTACAAAAAGTGAGGCGGCAAAAAATTCATAGAAATCTAAAAGTCCTGGGAGTATAGGAGGTAGACAATAAAATTTAAAAATTAGTTCCCCGGACACTATTGCCTTTTTGTAATTCCTAGTTTTAGGCTGTAATTTCTAGTTTCTAATATCAAATTTAATGAATTATCACTTCAGGAAATTAAAGTTTGGCGGCAGTGCTGTACTCATAAGCCTAAATTTTAACAAAAAAATTACCTATAATTCATGCCTCATAATTTTAAAATGGCTGGAAAGCATGAGATTAAATGTTTGAAGAAAGGACGAAACTCATTTCAGTTCACCTCACACACAATAAAAACAAACAAACCCGAAATCAAATATCTGTTGCCACGCTTTATAAAAATATTACTTTGAAGTAGGTGCGATAAAATATTTCAGAAATGCAGTGAATACTAAAGTGAAGATTCTGCTTTGTAGTTAATTTCCCAAGAAAACAATTTATACTGTCACAACAATTGCAAAAGCGAGTGAATAAAAGATTTGCTGAAATAATGAGATGGTTTGAATTTTATTTACAACAATAAAAATATTGTTGCAATTCATGTTTTAAAACATTTTGAAACATTAATTAAAATTGAACAAAGTGTTGCATGGAAAAAAGATCGGTGTCATTGAAAAGATAATTTTTTTATCTTTAAGATGATGTAAAAATGCTTTTTTCTGCGATAATAGGATCCGAAGTTATTCCGGAAAAACGTTAAAATTTAAAGCAATTTTTAAATAATTTAAATTCTATTTAAAATTTCAAAAAATCTTTTCTTAGTGAGAACCTACTCTCCAAGAAGCAATCGCCTGCCAAATTTTAAGTTTTTAGTCCCAGTGGTTTGGGAGATTTTGTGATGAGTGCGTGAGTCATGGTATTTGCCTTTTATATATAAAGATTAGTAATTTATGTACTATCTATCCTATTAAAATTCGAAGGTAAACAAACGTATGTATGTATATATGTATGTATGTCCGGCTATCTTCTCACGAACCGCTGAACGGAGAAGCACGCGGAAAGTACTAAAAGATGGGGAATAATCCAAGGAATCCATTTCGGCCATTTAAATTCCGAAATTACAATTAGTTAAAAAGATATTAATTAAAAACGTCGAAATGAATTAATTGACGTGCTGCCATCTATTGACAGAATGATGAATTCATTCACGGCGGATTCTTTTTTTTCCCTATTATTAGTTTTCGCATCCGGTGTTGCATTTTTTTTATTTATTTAACGGAAGTTGGTATTTCCTTTTGAGCGATTTTCTGTGTTCTTCTGTGTTTGGACTTATTAGCAATTGAAAAAAAAATCGTTTTTCTGCGTTTTTTTTTCTTCCTTTTTGTCCGTACGGTGTTTCGCAACATTTACGTTTGTTGGGGGAAAATATTTATTCATTTTTATCTGGTTTTTTTCATTATTATTCGTTTTATTTTTTCTTTTGCAAAACAAATATCATGCTAATCTGTTTTAATTTATAAGCATAAGAATTCTCGCGTTTTCATTCAAACCAAACTGCTTTAAGGTAGTAAAAAGGCTAGAACTGAAAGTTTTAATCCAACAAGAGATTATTCAAAACAGATTTACGTTTGTTGGGGAAGCTTAGTGACAATATTTGTAGGGAAAAAAACAGAGGCGGGCATATGAAAAAATGTGGATTCCAAGAAACGCTGGGTTATTAACTATAAGGTAATTAAAAGGTTGGATTTAAAAATTTTAACTAAACAATATAGGATTCAAAGGATTTTTTACGTTTTGGGGGGAACGTAACGTTTACGTTAGCGACAATATGTGTAAAAAAAATAAACCGGAGGCGGGCATATGAAAATTAGTAATAAAAAGACTAGATTTGGAAGAATATTTACATTTGTTGGGGAAAGTAAGTGACAATATTTGTTGAAGAAAGAAACGGAGCCGGGCATATGGAAATATGGATCCCAATGCCTCACGTGATCTCATTTCTCTCCGCCTGGGAATATTCCATTATTCAAGATTGCCCGTGCAACACCGGGGCATGCAGCTCTAGTACACTATAAATAGTGCGAAACAAATAAATTATCTTCTTTATTATGCATCACACAAAAGCCAATGTTTAATAGTTACAATAAGCAATAAGATTATAGATTTTGTTCTATTTTCTGCCTTTTAGAAAATTTGTGCATTTTGTAATTTATTTGATGATACATTTATTTTGTTGTGTAAAGTATTTTTCATGAATATAGTTCATTAAAGTATTCTTTAAGAATATGTAATTTTTATTAAACCAATTTAATAACTCATAAAATATGGATTATTAAATAAATAAATATTAACAGGAATGTAGTTTTTTCCGGGTAGGGGTTTTATAGAAGGGATGAAAAATTAATGAAAATGTGTCACGTAAGGGGGGCGGGCGCAGCTTTGCCAGTTCCGCCAAGGGCGCAGGATCACCTCGGTACGGCCCTGGTCATTGGTTATGTCTGTATTGATGAATACGTAATATTTCATTACTTTTGTAACATTAATGTAAAGGAATCTATCTACCTTTGCCTTACAGCTTGCCGAAAGGGATATTTTGTTTCTATTGATACGATGTTAAGGTTAGACCTAAAGATTTCTGCTTTTAATATTGATTGTGAGGTTACTTTAAATTCGTTTACTTTCCCTTAATGTTCTGTCTTTTCAACAAAGGAAATTTTTCGGAGAAGGATGAAGAGCATCCCAGACAAAGGATAAGTATCAGTGGCATAAATTATGGAAATTTTACGATCTTGTGTTTGAAAAACTGGCATCTTCGAATTGAGTCATGGATTCTTTGAATTTATCTTTCTTGTACCTAATGGCATGAAAACTAAAAGACTTGCAACGATGTTTAGGAATAAAATTTGAAATACGCGACACTTTCCATTCTAAAAACAAAACATTTTTGGATCAATACATAAATTTGACAGAATTTCCAATGATGGATATGCTTATGCTCTCAATACATAACGAATCTTGCGAATATATTTACTGAATAAAATATAAGAGAAGAAAAATGAAAAGGCATAGTAGATGCATTATTGAAGACATTTTAATATTAAAATTTTTGTCATTTTAGATTACTGAATTTCACTTAAAATACTCTGTTGGCGATATTAATTTTATTTTTAAAGAAAGATTTGTATAAAATTCTACAATGCCTTTCTTTTAATGATAAAATCATTGACTCTAATATAAACTATCATATGGTTATTGAAATATAAAAGATCGACTCAAACACTGAGGTTGTTTAAAGAAACATTGGCAGCAGAGTGACAAATTTTATGCTTTTTCAACAATGCTGATATAAGCTTTTAATTAGTAAATAGGTTTAGATTATTCATTGACCATTATTATTGGCTATTCATTGGTTATTCATTCACCATTCTTATTTTTTATTAGTATTCAGTCATAAACACAAAAACTTTCCCCTTCAAGGACCATGAAATGAAATTCAAAGGTGGCAATTAAAAAATGACGATTAAAATGAAATTAAATTTAAAAGGAAAAATGGCAATCAAAGGTGGCTAATCTTGAACCATTTTGATAGGAAAGAGTTAACTACTTACTAGCCTCTCTCGCCGCCCTCAGGGCGGGTTCGCGCCCAGCATTCACTTTGCTCAGCACTGCCCCTGCCACCTCGCTGCTTCGATGCTCTCAGTCACTACGTTTTCAGTTTTAAATACTGCATGAAGATCAGTGGAACAGACCATAAAATCATAGAAGATTCCATATTCTTTGTAGAGCAACAGATTCCCTTAAAATTGTAAAATCTTTCAGTAACCTCATCTAGTTGTAATGTTTTTGTGTAACTTTCTCGCTTATAACATTTGTATAACTCTTTATATGTTTTTTTCCAATTTCTTTAGAAAATGGGGGTAGTGGGGGCAGGCGACATACCTAGACGTCATAAGCTTTCATATGAAATAAAAATTGTCGAAATCAGTCGAGTGGGTGAGTCTGGCGAACTGTCTGAATGTTTTACCATAATATTTTAAATATATAGATAGGAATGTATAAAGCACAAACAAGTTGTCTTACTGCTTTCAGCTAAAATATAGTAACTAAATACTTATTATTCTTCTCGATAGGGAAATTTAATCTATTTCTCAGAAATGTGGCATGGAGTACAACATTGCAATGCAAGGTTTTGATTTTTTTCTTTGTTTCACACGTCAAATATTATAGAATACATATATATATATATATATATATATATATATATATATATATATATATATATATATATATATATATATGTATCCGATTGAGAGATTGAGTATCCGATACAGAGTGGTCAGAAACTATTGGACTCATTTCAAAATTTAATATAAAAGAATCTGTAGTGTAGCCAATTCGTTTTTTTAAATTAAAGAGTAGTTTAAGCAATTTTTTCAGATAGGTGACGTGCCACTACGGCGCTTTAAGTCTGCTGAAGAGGGCGAATCCCACACAAGTGTCAAAATGGTCACTGTGCAGCAGACGGCACGTCTCTGGTTCTACGAGAGCAAATCAATTTTAACAGTGCAAAGACGTTTCCGCTTAGAGTAACAAAATTGTCAGTCTCAAGTAGGAGCTCCATCAAGCAATAGTATGAGCAACTTAAGGGAACAGGAAAGGGGCTGGACGACCACGGTATGAGATGAAGTTGTTGAACGAGTGAGGGAGACTCACTCCTTACGGTCTAAGTCTTAATAATTGCTCTACCAACGCTTAATCGGGTTCTTACTTGGAATTTCGATACTCTAAGCGAAAACGTCTTAGAAGTTTTACTATTGATTTACTTTCGTGGAACCAGAGATGTGCCAGACGTGCCTTCTGCTGTACGGTAGCCATTCTGACACTTGCTTTGTGAATCTCCCTCTGTAGCAGATTCAGAACACCTTAACGGTCGGTTACATATCTGAAAATAAACTGTTTAAACTACTCTCTTATTTAAAAGAACAAAGTTTCCGTATTATAGAGGTTTTATTTATTTATTTTTTTTATCAATTTTGGAAATGGGTCCAATAATTTATGACCACCCTGTATATTATAGAATATTATTTCTTATAGTAACAAAAAATGTTTTTTTAATATTTCATTGAAGTTATCTATTAAATCTGTAATTATGTATAATATATTTAAAGAAATGATGCTTTACCTTAAAACTTCATATATTTTATTGAATAACGTTCCACGAGCATATTTCTTCGAAGCTCAGTATTGATGGAAAATTTAACCAAAATATGTAACTAAATGTAATGTAAATAAAAAAATAAGAAAATAATAATAAAACTAGATTATTATGACTCTACTCATCATAAAAGAAAAACATTTGAGACTTCTAAACGAAAACGTATTATCTCAAGTTGACAAAACTAAACGAATAGAATGAATTATCTCTTACCTGAAATTCTATGCAATTACACAACTATTTCTCCTATTTTTCGACATTTTCCATCCAATTCAAATGAAATAAATTATATTCTGTTATATCAGAAGATTGGAAATGAATCAATTTTAAACATGGCATAAGTAAAATGAAAATGTTTCGTTTAGAATATATATTATGAATAATTAATTCAAAGCGACCATTCTTAGACAAAAAGTAAAAATGTTCGCCATTTTTCTCCAAAAAAAGCCTCAATAAAGCAGTATACATCAAACACAAGTTTCTCGAATTAATGAGTTGCATTACTGTAAAAAACTTTCCAAAATTTAATTTTAAGAGGAACAGCCTGCATAAAAACCAGTCCCACTACAGACGCCTATGGGGAGTGTTTTCGATGCCAATATTTGGCGATATTTCGCTTTTTTTGGCGAGAAATGCTTTGTAAAGTTTTTCTATTTCGACGACGACCGAGAGATGCAGAGAGAGAAGAAAAAACTCAGTTTCGCGCCAGTCAAAGTAAACACGGAAACCCTAGCAGGCACAATGATGAACTTGGCGTGGTAAAAGACATTCCCATAGGCGCCTATAGGGGGATTGGTTGTTATGCGAACAGCTTATAAGAATAACACAACTTAGGATAAGATTACAACTCAATTCTTTCACAGAACTTTCAGATTACAATTAAATCTATACAAGCGTGTTTTGAAAGTCTATTTCAAATGCCTTCTACAAAATAAATACAAGACAGCGCCTTCGATTCTATTATGGATAAAGAAGTTTTAGATAAGTCGAAGTAGACATATGCATCAATTTTCCATAGATGCCGAGATCAAAGGAAATGAAACAAGGATCAAACAGAAATATGAAAACGTATTGCTTTGGGACCAGAGAATCATAGTCCAAGGCAACCTTTGACATCTCTGGGAGCCTCTCGTCTGTCAATAAATTTCCCCAAAGAAATTCTTTTGATGACGTAAGTGGAAATGTCACAACTATCTTTTAAAAAGAGAAATGTAATTTTAGAGAACTTCAGGTAGTGTAAATTTCTTGTCATTTTCACTTTTTACATATAGGATTGAAAGGATCAGAAAATACAACTTCAAGAAACAAATTCGTGTTTTTATGTATTAAATTCTTTAAAGTATATTTGGTTCTTTAACCCTTTATAAGGCCGTGGTAAGTACACTTACAACCAACTTCATCAAATTTTACATGCATTGTTTAGGGTTGGCTTAGCTTCTAGCGAAATCTTCCGATGGAACAAAAACCGAGTTGTTCCAATTTCTTTTCTCAAACCAGAATTAAGTGTCTGGACTTGATAATTAATTATTAATTAGCAAAATTAATTAACAAAAAAATAATGTCATCAAATACAATAAATTAATTTCTTCTCTTAATGAACCTCAATATCAAAACCATTTTACTATAACACTGCTAGAAAAAATGGCCTTTTAAAGGGTTAACTAAAATGAATCTTAATGGTATTTTGATGTTGCAATATATCAGAGAAAGCATCAATAGTTCTTTTATATAAAATTACATTGTTGGAAAGTTTGCAAATATTTGAAAACATCAGTTTCAATTCATTTTATATTATAATCGAACTCAATCCTCAGGTTTAGGTTGATTCTTGGAGGAATACTTCCTATTTTAATGGTTCTAATGACACGACAAAATGTGTTCATAGTTCCTAGAACCTCTGGAGGCCTCAAGAATCTCTTACCTTCCCATTGCATTAAACCTCTCACCTTGCCACAGGGCGGCAGGTAGAAGTGCTTTATTTTTTCATGCAAGATGCAAAGGTTCTTCGTGCGCAGTGTTGTTCTACCTATTAATGCTAGTGCCTGTATCAGTTCCATCACCAACACAGTAGATAGTGTCAGCCGCATATTTACGGATCCTACTATGGCTTGGATTGAGGTCGCTTTTCATTGGCTCTCAGCGTCACGTGACTTCGCTTCGCTTCTTTATTTTAATTACGATTATTTGGATATTTCTAAAGGGAATGATGAATTCAAGATAAAGATAATTTTGGTTTCTCCATGATACAATAGCTGAGACAGAAATCGAAATCCAAACTAAGCGCGCTCCTATGACATCATTCAGAAGCAAGCGAAGTCACGTGACGCTGAGAGCCAATGAAAAGCGACCTCAATCCAAACCATAGTAGGATCCGTAAATATGAGTGTCAGTCACCTCACTTCAACCGAGAATGAGCCTTCCTGGCTGGGTGTAGATTTACTCTTCTGCAGCTTGGATCAGTATGTTCATCTTCAGCTACATAGCAATCCAGATTATGCCTATGGTCCTTTCGCTTCTCGCAGGAAGTGTGCTTCTACTCATTACGAGTGTTTTGTCTTTACGATATGAGATGCATCCTAGTTCTTGTTCTGCAAATATTTTTGTTTAAGTGTTCAAGTGTTTTAATGTTCCAATTGACATATTCTTTTGCAGAATACCATGTTGAAATATAAAACAAATGTTTATTGTTAAAATTTAGCCTAGAGTCTTTCGCAACTAACTGATCTGAGTCAAAACCGAAGCAGGGTATATGTTAAGGCATACTCTAGCCCCTTTAAACCCTAAGCCATCCCTCAGATATGTTGCAGGGAGGTGACAACATGACCCGTCAAAATAGCCCAAGCCATAAAAGCCCCGACAAAATAGCCCAAGAAAAAATAGCCTGTGCCGAAATAATCCCAACAAAACAGAGCCAAAAAATAGCCCAAGACAAATAAGCCCAGACAAAATAATGTATTTTAATCTTATTCAGAATTTGATTTTGGGTTATTTTGTCAGGGCTATCTTGCCATGGGCTATTTTGACACGGGCTATTTTGTCATGGGCTATTTTGGCACCGGCTATTTTGTCGTGAGTTATTTTTTCGGGACTTTTAAGGCTTCGGCTGTTTTGACTGGGTACCTTTGTAGGGAGAGTGGTAATTTTGGTGAGTGCGTGGGAGTTAAAATGTGTAGAAGCATTTTTTTTAAAAAAATTCAGCAATGATTAAAGTAAGCTTTTCTTTGTTTCAGGATTCATCACTTCATTTTTAAGGTAATCAATTTAGTTTTCCATGTTAGATGATAGTTAAAATATCCACTCCATGACCATATTCGCAAACGGCGCCGTGTGCGTCGTCGCTGCAGTTAAATTCAGAAGAGGACATAATGCAACTTACATGAGCTTGAAATACTCCTGGGAAAAAGGAGAAACCCCTGAGATCTCATGACTCTTGAAGTTAAAGTAGAAGTGCGGTTCTCTAGGATTGAAGTAGAAATAGCTAAAAATGAAGTGGTTTTAGAAAGAATTGAATTAGAGTTTTAAAAGTTAAATCATCACATATATATGCAAACATATGCAATTCAGTGGAAGATACTCACACACACATGTAAGGTTTTGTATCATTTATAAATTTCGCAAAATATACACATAAATTCATTAACCGCATATATTTTTTAATTTTTCATGAAACAGAATTTTTACTATCGATTATCACATTCCCAAGCAATAAATTCCAGATTCTATTTATTATATATATTATATTATATCCTAAGCTGTTATATATGCAAAACAGCAAATACATATATGAAACAGAAAATATTTTTTAACAGTTATATATATAAAACAGTAATATAAAAACAATAACAGTTCATAATATGCAAAATATATAATATACAGTAAAAAAAAGTAAATAATTTATAACAACAATGCATAATATACAAGAAGTAAAATATATCTTACAAAAGTGCAATACACTACCTATCCGAATAAAACAGCTAGCAATACAGAAAATACATTATTTATCATACTTTCATTACAATATAAATTTAACACATTATAACGTATATAAAATATAATGTATATACAGTGTATATTTTCAAACAAACATATTTAAAGCATAATAAAATATGTGAAATGAATAGTTTTTTTTTTGTAATAAATATTTTCCAAACATTGAAAACAATTATGGCTCCTAAATTGAGAAATGAAATAAACTTCTCTTTTAAATAAAATAAGTATTCAATACATATGGCGTACATTATAAATAGTATTTATCCGAAAAGTATTAAACACTCGATGGAAATTTCCATTGTTCATTATACAATAAACTTAAACTGTTGTTTATGCAATAAACTGAAACACAAAATGTGGAACAGTAACAATATGAGAATCATGTAAAACACTTCTCGGTAGAGAAGAATAAGCAAACATTTTATACTAAGCATGCCTTTGTTGACAGTTACAATTAATAAAATTTTACAAAAACTATTAAAATTTAATTAAAAATTAATTAAACTCTTTATATTATCCCTGGACAGAAGATTCCTTCAAATTAGAACTTCTATGGCGGGTGGCTCTTTGAAAAAGTTCGCCATTTGAGTTCTCCTCCCATTTTTCCATTTTGATTGTATTTTCTTTTATTTTCTAATTTTTTTTCTTTTATGTGTTTTAACTATTTTATTATTGGGGAATTTTTGTTGTTTAATTCTTTACTGATTGGTTGGTTAATTGTAGTAAAATGTAGTTGATGCAATCACTGGCTGCTGCTGCGTTGGGCTCGCAAAAAGGTTTATTGTTATCATTATTGATTACTTCTTCTGTTTCTTATATATATTTTTTCTAGTTTTTTTCTTTTTTAATGTTTTTTAATTTTTAATTTTCTATTGTATGCCTTTGTTGGCTATATCAATAATTTTTCCCATGATAAAATACATAATTTTTTTGCCTTTGATCTTCAAAATTTGTTGAGGAATTTTTGTCTCCCCTTTCATTCATAGCAGTTTATAGTTTCATCAATAATAGCATTTTTATGTCATTTAGAACACAGAAGCTTCAGATAATATCTCTCGTTGTTTATTTGTATATTTTATGAAAGAATAATTTCTCATCTTTTGTCAAACATCATGAATTAGAATTCTGTTTTATTTCTTACGAAATTCGTAAGATTAAAAAAATACACGTTAGCTAAAATCAAAAATTAATTTTTCGAAAAATAATCTTTGTATTGAGCATGTGTATCTGTCAGTTTAAAACTACAGAAGGCAGCAAAATTTTTTAAAAAGACAATTTCTCTGATCAAAGAAATGGTAAAATAACTAATTATTCACAAACTTGAAAATATTTAAGTCACACATTTACCTTTCTTCGGCATAAGTGCATTTGACGAATACGAATATTATCAACCAATTTGTAATGCTTTTATGAAGATGTTCTTCGCAGTTTCCTGCAACAAAAAATTAAGAATCTCATTTTCAGCTGGTATGGCATTCATTGTAGTTATGGAAATACCGAGTTCGATATTTCGAATTTTTAACATGATATTTACATAAAAACCTCAGAAATTCTTGAAAACGATTTTATAATAAGTATGATAAATTAAAAGTCAATTGCATGGGGTATAAATAATTCATTTTGCAGGTGATTTTATGCTCAAAGAAACTGGCAATAACTTCTGATCATAAGCGAAAACTATAAATATTTTTGAGAAAACGCTGAGACCTTCTCATGAATATTTAAGCAATGTCTTCTTAAGTTACGTTGTTATTCATAGAAAACAGGGTTCCAAAAGAAGCTCGTTGGAATTAACATGGTAATGCGTCTTTCAGTTCTGCATGAATAAAGTGAGCCTTTCTGGGAACTTTGTTTTTAGGAACAAACGAAAAGAATGGGTATTGGAAATCGAAAATGCCAAATTGACTTGTAAAGGTAGAGAATTGATTGATGAGGTAAGCATTGATCAGACGCCAATTTTCTCTGTCTATGGTCTGATTGATGTATTGCTACTTGGCACGGTGACTTCGCAATTAAGAAAGTTTGACCTTATTCAAATGGGTAGAAACAGACAAAAGTGCTAATTGCATCCTTTAAGGAGAAAGGTCTACATCAGATATTGAAATCAACAATTAACCGTGACCAGGTGATTTTTGTATTTAAAATTAATTGTTACTTTGACGTAATTACGAATTTAATTAGCGTACGGGCACAAAAGACTCGAACGTATGACATGTGACGACGACTAAGAAGGGGTTAAATCAAGTGGCGTCACTTCTGCTCTTTAGATGTGATTAGTCTTAAGTATCCTTTATCATCTTAAATAGATTGAAATAATAAAAATGTATTAAATGGGTGTTGGCGCTTAATTAGGAGGTTAAATAAATACGTAAAGCAAGGGATTAATCAAGTTACTAAATCGTAAGAAACCAATAATAATTTTTAACTTCAATAAGCATTTTACGTTTAAGATAATGACAATGAGAAATCTAAGATCATTTTTAAAATAGGAATTTTAGTTGACACCAGGAAATTGTTTCCAAATCTTTTCAAGAAATTGGGAGCTAAGATATGTGGTCAATTTGGACTATGTGTCGGGCCATCAAATATACGGTTCTTATTTGTTTCCCAAATAGCCGTTCAGGTGACCGCCTTTACTTTGGAATGATATGGAAAATAGGAATTTTAGTTGACACCTGGAAATTGTTTTCAAGTCCTTTCAAGAAATTGGAAACTAAAATATGTGATCAATTTGGACTATCTGTCGGTATACCAAATATACGGTTCTTCTTTTTTCTGCAAATAGCCGTTCAGGTGACCGCCTTAACTATATAATAATATGCAAAATAGGAATTTTAGTAGACCCAGGAAATTGTTTTCAAATCTTTCAAGAAATTGGAAGCTAAGATGTGTGATCAATTTAAACTACCGGTCGGGGTACCAGATATACGATTCTTATTTGTTTTGCAAATAGCCGTTCAGGTGACCGCCTTTACTTTGGAATAATATGGAAAATAGGAATTTTAGTTGACACCAGGAAATAGTTTACAAATCTTTTCTTGAAATTGGAAGCTAAGATATGTGATAAATTCGGACTATCTGTAGAGGTACCAAATATACGGTTATTATTTTTTGTTTTGCAAATAGCCGTTCAGGTGATCGCCTTAACTATGGAATGATGTGGAAAATAGGAATTTTAGTTGACATCAGGAAATTGTTTGCAAATCTTTTCAAGAAATTGGAAGCTAAGATATGTGATCAGTTTGGCCTATCTGTCGGGGTACGAGATATACGGTTCTTATTTGTTTTCCAAATAGCCGTTCAGGTGATCGCCTTAACTAAGGAATTATATGGAAAATAAGAATTTTAGGTGACACCAAGAAATTGTTTGCAAATCTTTTCAAGAAATTGAAAGCTAAGGTATGTGATCAGTTTACACTATTTGTTGGGGTACTAATTGTAAAGGTTTTATTTGTTTTGCAAACAGCCTTTCCTGTGAGCGTCTCAATGAAAAATCGCTGGATAAATAAGCGAGATCTTGCTTCTTTGGATAATGCAATATTGGAGGTGCGGTCGTGTTGGTGGATGTCGTTTTATTTCCGATTACTGGAGTTACCTCTTACCGGAGAGTTTGGCTCATGGGCTGATGATGGCCATTTTGTAACTGAGAACATCAACTTATCTTTCAGTAACGAGAATGCTTAGGAAAGAAAGGTGGGATGTTTCTTCGTGAATATTTTGAAAACGAAATTAAATTTCTTTACTAAGTGCTTAATGACAATGTTACATAGATAATTATGCGATTCGGATTTAAACAGAATAATGCCATGTTTGCGTGTAAGCTTAAAATATTATTCATTACTAATTTTTATGAAGTGATGATCATTCTTTGTAAATTAGAATTTCAACTGGCCTCATTTCCACCTAGTACAATGGTTGTCTTCTCTCATTAGCAATAATCCAGTTGTCACGCACGTTTCGTTGAATTGGCAAGAGAGTTATACTATCTTCAGGGTGAATACAGATTCAACTGCTTCGCACTTCTTATGGAGGATTGAAATGCTGATTACTTCAGGCTTCAGCATGAATACAGTTCGTCAAGAAAACGTCCAGTATTACTGAATAACTGTAAATATACTTGATTTAAATTACTATTGGTGAAAATCTAGACAACCGACGGTGAAATAAATGATAACCACCGTTTACAAGATTTTTTAACATGCTCTTAGCCATTCAAATGGAATGATAATACATGGTATTTTAAAAAAGACGTGGCCAAACTTTAAGTGTAAGTCAGGCGTACGATAAGCATCCAAAATAACATAGGAACATCGGTCGCAAACGCTATCTCGAAGCAGCAGATGGCATATAAAATTATACAGCGCTGGCCAAAATTGCGGACAGTTTTTGAAATTCTGACATATTTTTCGAATATCTCCTCGAACTTCGACCATATAAAAAATAGGATTTAACTCGCAATTTACATTGACGATTTGGTCACGAGGTCACTTAGGGTACCAACCAGAAATTGATGAATTCGAAAAAGGTTTTTGGCTCATCCTGCTTCACAGAAAACCAATAATGGTTTGCAACTTACATCAATTTTTTTGTGTGATGTGCGCAATATTTACATGCATTTTCGTAAAAATATCACGAATATTCGGGAAGATGCAAAATTTTTCTTAAAAAATACGAAATTTTCTAGCATGTTTTTTTTCTTATAACATGCAGATTTTTTAACCAAATTATGCAGAACTTGCCGGAAACATGAGATAATTTTACAGACGTCCGTTGAATAGTAAAGGAAAAATGAGTATCTGTAATAAATAATTTTTAACTGAGCATGCGCCAACCAGAAATTGATGAATTCAAAAAGAGTTTTTGGCTTACCCGGCTTCACAAAAAACCAATAATGGTTTGCAACTTTCATTAATTTTTTTTGTGTGTGATGTGCGCAATATTTACATGCATTTTCGTAAAAATATAACGAATATTCGGGAAAATGCAAAATTTTCCTTAAAAAATCTGAAATTTTCTAGCATGTTTTTTTCTTATTAACATGCAGATTATAAAACCAAATTTTACAGAACTTACAGAAAACATGAGATAATATCACAGATGTCCGTTGAATAGTAACGGGAAAATGAGTTTCTGTAAAAAATAGTTTTTAACTGAGCATGCACGGAACTTAGTGTAATTTTTCCTTCGTAACTTCAAAGACAGATATATAGAGCAACTTATATCAAAATTTCAGTTAAATACCGAAAAGAGTTAATAAGATATCGGCATTTTGGCCAGCGCTGTATTATTTTAAATGCCATCTGCTGCCTCCAGATGGCGTTTGCGCACTAATGTTCCTATGTTATTTTGGATGCATATCGTATACATGACCTATCCTTAAAGTTTATTCACGTTCTTTTGAAACCCCCTGTATATGCGTTTAGATGATGGCACACATTTAGTTAGCGATGCATATATGTTAATATATTGACTTTTTTTACAAACAATTTGCTAATCCGTCCAGTCAATTTAATGAAAGAACTAAACACACCAACTTCTCTGAACGTTTTCTGGCTTATTAAGATTTATGAAACTATAGGAATGGAAAATTACTAAGAGAGAGTGCATCTAAATTCACAAACAGTATGAATTATTTTACTTTTTCGGGATTTTTTTATTGTAATTTATTAGCTTAATGGCGTTTAACAAGTATCAGCATCAGTACATTGGTTATTATGTTTTATCAAAACATATTCGATTTTGCTTCAATTTAAAAGACGATTTCTAAACATTAGGAAAATTCTTTAAATTTCATTCTACTAGTAAATAGAAAAAAGAACAATCACTTATTAAAGTTACTTTTTCCGTATAAAAAGTGTTTAGTTTAATAATGAATAATTTCTAAAACAACTTATTCCATCCATTAAAAGAGTTTTATTTCAGATCTGATGAAAAATGGAAAAATGTTTGAAAGCTAAATTAGAGATATTTAATTGTAATTTTGCACAAATTACTGAATATTTATGCAAAAAAATCAAATCTACATGTATTATTGAATCTACATGTATTATTGAATCTACATGTATTGTTCACAATGATTTATTAAAACAACATTTCGCATTATTAAAAAAATTTTTATTTAAGTAGTTATCCGAAACTAATTTGTAAAAGAAACATCGCAAATAATAGATTTATAGAAATTATTTGGGATAATTCAAGAGAAATTAATATTATTAAATTTTTTTATATAGCAATAAGGAGGATATTTTATAAATCGATCGTTCTAAGTTAGTTAATAATATCAGCACCACTATGCATTTTTAAGTAATGCATAGCCATAAAATTGCAAAGACTTAAATAAAATAATGTATATTTGATAACAATGGTAATTGATTTTTTTCCTTTTAAATGACTCTCAATGTTTTAGTTACTTTCAGTTGCTTCATCTTTTTAAAAATATGTTGTAAAATGTTGCAGATAAAATATTGAGTTTATAGGACTATTGTATCTTTTACCATGTCATTCTAGGTTTAATCAATATTTAATTATTAATTAAAAATCATACAAAACTTAAATCTTTTACATGTTCTTTCTAAAGAGGGGAACCAGATGAAATCAGTAAAGCTGGCACTTTTGTGGTGTTGATCAGCGTTGTTCCTCAGATAAATGAGAACAGCCTTTGTCCTTGAGGGCTTTATTCAATACACTATCGAATTTAGTGATATATAGAACCTCACAAACCATGAAAAAATGAAGGTGTGTCGACAGTGAGATCCATTATATGGATCGACATCCTTTTCACAGGCATTCCAACTTTGGCAGGTTTATCTCTTAGCGATATTGCACTGTATTCATTGAGGTTATTTTTACATTAGAGATATGAGCCTCTGAATCGCTAATATTGCTCTATTCTTATTGATCTGATATTATAGAATATATATATATATATATATATATATATAATTTTCTTTATTATCCAAATATTTAAGTTATTTTTTGGAGAGTGGCGGACATACGTGCATCTTAGTTGAAGTTTTCAAGTAAAAAGCGAACAAAAAATCCCTGCATTTTCTCAGGTAGGGATTTAACATATAGACACGTGATCAAAGTGAAGGGAATACTAGCTATTTTTAGTATATTACGCAAGTGTTTTAGGGAAAAGCCTGGCGCCGAATTAGCGATTTATGTGTGCGCGTGAAAGCGATTAAAATATTCTTTTAGTAATAAATATGCCAAACGAGAGGTTTAATACACCTCCAGCGCGGGAAATAAAACGAAACTGGAGTTTAAGAAAAGTGATTTTGGAATACATTAAGACTTTAAAATATATAATATTAAAATTTAAAGCAAAATTAAGTGAGATTATTACATATATATATATATATGATCAACTTTTAAATAATGGTATTCCCGAGAACTTTGTGCGACGATATCTCAAGCAGTGATTTCA
>BGPR01001407.1:101194-116079 GCA_013235015.1 Araneus ventricosus
TCATTACTTCGTTTGGTTACATTATTGCTATTGCAACTGTTTATAATGCGTCGTTTAAAAGAAAGTTCAAATAATTGTTTCAAGTGTCTGTATTGAAAGTTTTTGCACTTTATAAGCATATGCAGGAAATTGATTTAGACGGACTCTTGACAAGACGTCCTCAATGTTTTGGATTCAAAGCTGAGGAAAATACATATACAAAAGTAAAGAGTAATTTTGATATAATTAAATTCTGAAATAACTGAGTGATAAGATTCAGTTAAACTATTATTTCAGTAAAATCTGAATGTCTATTTAAACATTTTTTAACTTTGCATTTGTTCACGTGTGTAAAGAGTGGAATTTTGCAAACGATTTTTCACTCAAATCCTGAAATTGAATGATAATGTTTCCAGAATTCAGTATGTGCTTGATGTTATCTCGTAGCAATGCTGGATTGATTCCATTGAACCATGGACATGAAGGACCTCCAAATATAAACTTTTCCACGACGTGGGCCAGCATCTCAGTCACTAGAGGTTCGTAAATGCGTGGACTGAAGGTCAGTATTCCGAACAGTCGCGCCGTTCCCACGGCCTGCTTTGATAGTAAATCTCTCAGGGCATCGAGTGAACCGGATGACTGACGCCGTCTGCTACACCTCTCTCAGCTGACGTGCAGATTCCATCTCGCCATAACGAGGGATCAACAGATACTTACCAAAACTGAACCACGATAGATTCTTCCTATATTCCGACGATGGAAATACACGAGACCACGGACGGAATTGATAATGACTAGAAACATGCCGTAGACCAGCCCATAGCGCAAGTTTCTCTTTCAAGATGAGAGAATTTCTTATCCCCCCTCAAAGATCCCCAGATATACAAGGACCATGAAAGGATATAAAGCATTTGTTGGACAAAAGATTCCTCATGGTAAAAAAAATTCGACTTATAAGTTTTTTGGATTTACGCTTCATTTCTACGAAATTCAAGATATCTATATTTGGGATGTGGATTGAGATCATTTATATTAAATACAGCAGTTAAAATATTTTTTCTTTATTGGGCGTCTCAGATTAGAAAATAATAGATTCCATTTAAAGTTGCGTTTTTACCTTGAAATGCAATAAATGAGAAACAATTTCTGTTTTCACATTTCGAATCATAGGTTACTTTTGTCATTGTATAGCATGCATATATCTACAAAAATAAATGAAATATAGCAAAGAATTATACAAGTGCCTGGAAAGAGTAAAGAAAGGCCTTGAAGGCCAGAAAGATATTCAAATATCAGACCTTAAAGTCTTTTCTTCCTCTACGGAAACCTATTTCATTTTAGATCTACAATGGATGATGCTAGGCTCGATGAGTCCATCCCTAGGTTGCTTATGTATCGTTGTCTTCTAGTTATTTTCACTCTCATCATTTATAATTCCTTTATAACATTTTTTTTATTTTCCGTATTTCTATATTTTTCCACTGGAATATTGCACTTACATACCAATCAAGTGCTTCACTATTAATTTTTTGTCTTTTTATCTATTCTATACTTTTGTGCTTTTTTAGATATTCAGTACATATATGCTAGTTTGGTTGAAAAATGCATAGAGAATTAGATTCAGGTTATTTTACATTTTAAATAACTTTTCATTCATAACCTAATTTCTTAAAAAACTAGTAATATGATATTTTAACAGAATATAAGCCAGAACTTTTAAAGAATTGATAAGCGGTATAATTTTAGAACGAAATTTTTCATCACACTGCTAGAGATAAGCACAAATGCTCATTTTATTGCCATCATATGCCTTGGCACTTTTGATTAAGTTAATGATATCGTAAAGCACTTCAAACATTCCGTGTTCTAAGAATCCTTCCCCATTTCATTTAGTTATTTTTTTTGTTATCTGACATGAAAATTCAAGTCTCACTTTAAATTCTTAGAAATTTCTATGTGACAAGTAAACCATTTCAAAAACCAAATAAAACCAATATAAGTATATATTATGTAAAATCTTTCATTTTACTTATTTTTATGTTTCAATGTATTATATATATATATATATATATATATATATATATATATCAAAACCAACATATAAATACAAAATAAAAACTCAAAACAGTAAAAAAAGGACAAATATGGCTAAATAGACAAAAACCAGAAAAAAAAAAAAAATTGAAAAATATCATGCGAGCCGCTCATGTCAGGAAGAAAGCTCGCTCATGATATTAATTTGATACTTTTGACGACAAACAGAAATCGTTAAAATTGCCGTCATCTGTCTAAAACCAAAACAAACGAAATGGAAGATTTCTTGAATAAAAATATAAATACATTTAAGAAGATTTAAAAGAATCAAATACAAAATCAGAATACAAATACAAAAAATCCGAATACAAATACCTGAAATAAAAACAAGCCGTAACATAAAAATAAAAATAATAAAATAAAGGCGAAATATGCTTACTATGGCCGGGGAGACCTTCCGCGACCACAGGGAAAAAAGAACAAAACCAAGTTTCTGCCGTTGCAAACAGAGGAAAGAGAAAGAAAAGGAGAAAGAGGCTTTTGTCATTGGCTTTTTAATTGCAGCTACGTAATTTTAGGTTATAGTAGAACTTTTATGTATCATGTGCAAGAAACGTTGTTTCTATTTTTTCATTTCTTTATATTCTTGGACATTTTTTATTAAGTTTAAACTTTCGCTTTATGAAAGATATATATTTCAAATAAAAATGATTTGCCTATTGAATTCTAAAATGCTGAAATGTGTTTGAAAGTGTATGAATTTTTAATTTACTGAATACTTTTTTATTTCAATATCCAACTTACCGCCTACATGTTTAGGTAATAACAATTATTTCATTCAAAAAAATTTATCAATCTTAACATCTTTTATATAAGAATTTTATTAGTCTTTGTGCAGCTATGAAGAAAAAATACAAAAAACATTTTAAATTATCAAAAATAGAATAATATATTGCATTATTTATTTCAGAATACAAGTCAAAAAAGATTGCAGAAAAGGGGAAAGGCTGATTTAAAACTCCTTTTGTATAATTCATAAATAATAAAATATGTTCTTGCTGATATTTTTATTGAAATGTCTTCTTCTACCAGCATATGATATATTTTTTTTTAATTTCAAAATAATTATCTAATGTTCATAGATGAAATACACACTTAAAAATAGTTTATATATCATAAAATCAATTATTTCAGTTGTATATAAATTGCAAGATGTTAGATATCTAAGACACCTTTTGTAATCTTTTGATTTTTCCTATCGAATATGTAAAGAAATGTATTTGAAATATATATCAAAGAAAAATATATATCGAAATTATAAGAAATAGTATATTTTTAGGGGGGGTTTGTATCTATTATATATCGAAAATATAACAATCTGTATCGATTATGTATCGAAAATATAAGAATTTGCATATTTTTTAAGTATAAAAATTTTTTCTAATATTTAGAGATAAGACTTCTGCTTAAAAGTAATTTATGTCACAAAATCAATTATTTCAATCATAAAGGAATCGCAAAATAAAATATTTTAAGAAATCGCGTCTACTTTTTTAAAAATGTGAACATCCAGAAAAATCGTTTCTGCTGCAATAAGTCTACATTCATTGTTTAATCGTCAGCTGACAGCTTCCAGCTAAATGTTCAGATGAATCATATTGCAAAATGGAAAATCGAAGGAAAGCAACTCCTAACGCCATTCAGAGACCCTCTCTGCCATCAGTGAATAAGCATAGTTTAAAGACGCGTTAGCATCTTAAGTGAGTAGATTTCGAGACGACGCGGCACAAAAGTTTAAATTCTTTTCTAGCAAGGCACTGAACCAGCGGAGAATGGCTTCACCTTTAACTAGAAGCCTTAGGATTTTGGAATTGAAGTGATTTAACAGCGTAGAGTATTTTATGTATGGTAAACGGATAATTCTGATGGGAATTTCTGATTTTCAGTATCCCTTTATTCGTAGATATAATTATTATAGCTGAGAAATGTGTTTAATTATAAATTAGGGGATAGTGGGGTGAAACCTGCTACCATTGATTCTGGGGATATTATTTCTTCTTTCTAGCGGACAGATACTGAATTACACTCGACTAGTCAAGGAAAAGTAACAGTCATAGTGGCGTGTTGTAGCTGTTGAATGCACTGCATCTGTGAAGGTTTATTTGTTTTAAGACGTCAACTCTCTAATGTTCGTTTGATTTTAAACTATCTTTACTTAATAATTATTATAGTTATAAAGACTATCTTTCGTCCAGCTACGAAACGTGATAAGTTCCCTAAGGATTTAAATCCTATCAATCAATAAGGATTTACTCCAATATTTGCGCGGTTCTATTTCGTTCTCTATAACTTCTGCACTCGGGGTTAAACTAGGTACTCCAAGTGGCGTTAGACCTGGACAGTAAGTATTGATTATTCCTCCGATGAAGACGATAAAAACACACCAGGGCGTTGAATGTTTATATTTTAATGATGTATTCTCTAATTAAAATAATGAAGAAAGTTTAATTCAATGAAACACTGTCTCAGCTGGGCCTACGGAAGCTGCAGTGGCGCGGAGGAAGAAGACAACTGCTTTACATGCGTATTTTGTAAATAATATTCTAAAATTATCACACAAAATAAAAATGTCTCCTACTATTCCACTGAAAACCGAGTTTCCCTAATTTTCCATAAAGTTAACATGTGTACCCTGTTTTAGCCCACTAGTGGGGTAAAACCGGGTGGTATGCCTTTTTAATAAAAATATCATTAGTAAAGAAAGTAGTAAAACCATGACTTTTCATGAGAGACATATTTTGCTCCGATACACAAGGAATATTTTAAGAAAATTTGAAAGCTCTATGTCGAATAGTTTAGCTCTAACAGGCCTTCAAACCTTAGCTACCGGTTTTGCCCCACTTTCCTCTACATATATTACGATCAAAACATCTTTAAATTATAGGTAACTAACGCTTACCTTTGTTTGGTCGTATCAGGATTTCTTCATAGTGGAGTGGCTTTAATCTAATCTGAAATCTCTTTATTATGTGGCAGGTATGAAGTCAGGGAGTAAATCTTTAAGAATGAAAATATTTAATAATGATTAAGTTTACATGATTAATTTTACATTTACAAAAGTTAGAAAAAGGGGATTACAAAAACGCGCGTAGCAAAGTTGGCAGCTAAAAACCAAGAGAAAGCAAGGTAAACAAAACCCCTGGTGGCGGGGAAGGAAAGTTCTCTTCAGTTAAGTTCAGTCCCTGGTGGTTTCCGACAACATAGTTGAGGAAAGGATCTATAAACTAATTCTGGATAAGTCGCACATCTGAGAGTTTAAACGTGGGTAGCGTGGCGTCTCACAGACACCACTACGGAAATCAAACATTCCAGGGAAGAACGGGCCGGGTTAGACGACATCCCGAAGACAAATCTTTTTTCAACTACGTTCAGAAATGAAATAAAATCCTCGTGACGTCTACCAGACAACAATATTTAACCATGCTTATACTCTCAAAGTATTATTTATACACTAGATAATCAGCCGTCATAGTATGACCATATAAACCCGTCAATTCTGACGTGTTTAAATGGATATATATGCGAGAGAAATGTTTAACATTGATTGAAAACAAATAAAATAAACATGTGCAGTATGACAGGAAATATTTTTTTATTTATATATTATTTACATATTTCTTTATTCAAAAAACCTCTTGGTGAGCAACATTCCGTGTGAAGTATTTTTAGCTGTTAGACAATTTTCCTTGTACTTCAGATGTCTTTGTGTAAATTTTAACAGTGCCAAAAAATATTATTAAATTATATTATCACGATTGCACTAAATAATTAGATGCATCGTGGTGTCCAAACTATATCACGCACATGATTTACCACTGAAGTAATTTACTACTTTCTATTAAAAAACGGAAATTAATTTGAAATATAGGATTAATATAATTTAAAATTTCTTGGGAACTATTGATTATAGCGAAATAAATTTTATATCAATCGATAGAAAATTTTATTTCACTATTTTAGAGCCATTAAATTTGAAATTAGTACGACAATTACTCTTTTAAATTTAAAATTACTGAAATTTAGGTTCTCTAGCAATGAAATAATGCTGTTTAACGTCTCGCAGTGCTATGGCGCGATTTTTATTGCTGGTGACGTCAGAGCGTTACCTGGAGATCTGGGCCATTATATTATTAATTTTCCCATAAAAATAAAGTTACATATTGTAGCAAAATGTGCACTTTTTCATTATTTTATGTAACACAATATGGATAGTTTCATTACTGTAACAAAGTATAAAACGCTTCAAAACTTAACAGGCTTTAATTTTATATACAAGCTGTCATTTAAATAGCTATGGTAACTTCATAGAGCGTCTCTTGTAAATATTATACTTTAGGAAATCTGTGACAAATTCGAAGAAGAATAATTTTTCAGGTATATCACAAAAAATATTGTGGCAACAGAAATGATTCTTTTCACCATTTGAAATTTCCACCAAAGTTGGGCATTAAAGAAGAAACAGGAAAATATGATATCTTCTTGATCGAACGTTACTCTGAAATTACGGGTAGGACTTTGTGGAAGTGCCTACTTACATGAGGCTAGTTTCGTGTTTTATTTCAATAGCTTAGCCCTAAAAATACCTTATCGGAATGTACTATAGTTGAATTTCCAGTGAACTCCGGAAAGACCAGACTTAGTTGCGAATAAACCAGTCGATAGATAACTGATTCTTGCCGATACCGCTTTTATTTATAAGGTAGCTAGATCTACAAGGAGAGTAAGATTCTAAATTTATCGTGCGTTTTTCGGAAAATGATTTTAGGAATCATAGAATGTGGGAGTAAGGGATATTTCAAGAAAGATTTCACAGATTTAGTTCGGTTAACAAACTGGAGAGCAAATATAAAGCAACATTGAAATAAGTTGGCAAGTAAAATAAGTTGTATTGCGTTAAATTTTACCATCACCTTCTCAAATTCATATTAAGATATGAATTTAGAGAAAAACTTTTTACAATTATATATCTAGAAAATATTATGTTTAGAAACTATTCGGATTATATGAGCAAAACCATTTTCTAATAAAACTAGGCATTATCTAATTTAAATTTATAAAACAGATACGCTGAAACCTGCTGCGATTTTATGAAATGTTTTATGTCGGGCCAGTTTCAAGTCCAGGAGACATGAGTTTGTCATCTTAAATTTTTAGAACATAACCAATTATAATATGCTTATTATTTTGGTGACAAAATTTTACATATAAAAAAATTATAAGCTAAAAATAGAAATGATAATTATATACAACTAGCTGAACCCAGCAATGCTTTGCTATTGCTGGATTTGAGAATATATATAGAATTAATGAACACAATTGAAAGTTTGATATCAATTATTGTATTTATTTAAAATTAGATATCTATATACAGTATAAAAGGCAGTGTTCGTACGCGTGTTTTTATGTGTGTGTATCAATTTGCTTCATCACTTGAATTTCCAATGAATTTTTTTGCAAAAATTTGTAGTCAGCATCCGTAAATGGTAGCGAAAAGCTTACTGAATGGTATATTTGTCCTTAAATCTTGAATGTTGGCTTATAATTCTCAATTATTATATTCGTTACACTAAACGAAGTCATTTGAAAGGATGTGTTATAATTTCGTATGTTATTCAAAAAATACTTCGATTGTGTTGTAGTACCAGCGACCAATGAGAACAATGGCTCAAGTGGTGCTTGCAAACAACACATGCCAGGTGCATCATTCTTGAATTTTAATGCCTTGCAATTTGTGCAAATCTTATTCATACTTTTAACTACCACAACGGGATGCAAACTATATTCAATTTCCGATTTATACTGAAATGCAATACGATCAAGTTTTACCAATTGATTTAATCGATTCATTTGCATGCGTAATCGACTATTGTCACGTTGTTCACTTCGTTCACTATATGACAAAGATTTTCTTAATTCTTCTAATTCTTACTCGAGTTGCTTCATTTCGTGCTTCGTGTTGTTGTGATGATTCAGTAGCATATGACTGACACATATGTAATCTGTTTCCTTCATTTCATTGTAATCTGTTTCTTCTTCTGTTTCATTATGTCTTTCTTCTCGTTTTCTCTTATCTACATTTGTACGACGACCAAAATTTTGTCGTTTTGGTGGGATTTTTATCAACAGCAAAATGCAATTTCCAACAGCAGTGTCGAACAGTCAAAATGTAAAATAAAAATACTTACAAAACTTCACTTCATAATGCAGGAAAACCATCACAATTAATATTGAACATTAAGAAACTTACAAAACATTAAAAAATTTAACATAACCGAAATCAATAACATCACAAAATTTTACAACAGCACTCGAGCTTACTTCTACGCATGCGCGACAACATTTCTTATCTCGTGAATTTCAATGTGAGAAGTACTGTCTCGTGGCGCCATCTACATTTAATTAATAGCACTGCTACTATTGATATTATATTTGCAATGTTTCTGCCTTTTGAAAGGAAGACAACAGATTTTAGAAAAATATATCTATTTGGACATAGACAACCATAAGATAGACAACATACATAAAAATTATAGTGCGGTACGTTGTACTCAGAAGCCAGAGCTATTTCAAAAATAATGACCAGAAATAGGCCTAAAATCTCATCGACGCCAAAAAATAACCTGTTTACAAAAAGCAACCCTGCATTAAGAAGGAGTTGCGCCAAGCGTTTTATCAACCATCGCCAACGGTAGCGAAACACTGAAATATTATTAAGCCTCTAACTTTCTTTCTAATAGTCATATATCAAGGATTTCAATAGCTTTAAACTTTTCCCGGACTACGCGAATCATTTTGCAAAAAACAGCCCGGAAATCAATGCAGCAATTTTTTAGTCTATAACACAAACATGCGAACAGTGCCTTTTATATATATAGATTAGTGATTGAGTTTTTTTTTCCCAAGCAGTGTTACTTCGATTAGTTAAAATATTAAATACATTCATTTCAGTGCACGTAATCGTACTTATTATTAAAACCGAAATTCATCCTTTAATAGATGATATTTCGGATATTAAAATGGTTTAAAAATCAAGTAGATAATAGTTACGGAAGCTATCGCTTTAAAACATCAGAATTACAAAATGAATAACCATCTGCGTAATTTTTCAACTTTAATGTAGGGGAGAGCGGGGCATGTTGAGACATTTTTTACCTTTTGGTCCGTGACTTAGTAAATTAAAAATATTGGTTAAACCACTTAGACTTATATTATAGCTACAAATGTTAGCTACAATTTAAAATAAAATATTTTTTTAAAAGTTCATATGGAAGAAAATAATGGATGTTAATATAACCGTCGAAAAACTGTTTCAACTTTCCCCATAGTGGGGCATGTTGAAACATAGTGTGGGGCAAGTTGGAACACAATTGAACAAGTTACAAGTTATGAAGTTATAGATAATACTTAATACACTGATAGTCCCTGTGATTTGAATTTTTACAGTCCTTCATAAATTGATAATTCATATGAAATACCAGTTTTCTAGGACACCTGTAAGTACCACCAACTTCGTTAGGGGGTGGAAGTATAAGACAAATTTCACCATAGGAGTATGATCCACGATCTTCCTTTTCAGGGGAAACAAAACCATTTCCACTGTTACACTTTTTCAGAAAATTAATTTCTACTTCATCATCTTTAACTGCTTCTACAATGCCAACAAAATGTACAATTTTCTTTTCAGTGGGAAACTTCACGACAACATAGTCATTAATTTGTGGTTTTCTGTCCTCACAAATTGGCAAATCAAATTCAACAGAATCACCATCATCATCCCCTGTAGTGTAATCGCACTCAATTTCTTCATCCGTGTCACTTTCGGAGGATATTTCCTTGCTCTTCTGTTTGTTACTTTTATTTACTCGAACTGGGTTTAAGAGGTTAAGCTTTCTCTGGGTTGCAGGAATGGAGCGAATGGCCTTCATTTCTTTCTCTTCTCTTCGTTTTACAGCTGCCTTAATAATTTGGTTTTTGACAGGTGTGTCTATTAAGATTTTTGTTGACCATTTTCTCTTACCCTTATTGTAATTTTTTCCTGGTCCTGCTTTTCGGAAAGGCTGAATTTCTTCCAATGTGAATACAGGAAAGCTAATAGTTGTTGTAACTATTGAAGAGCCAGTAGGTGCTATATTTGATGGATTGCTAGATATTACAGATAGAGAAAGACTTGTGGGATTTGTAACTGTGTTTGAATTAGTAACATCTGATGGCAGAAAATCAATTTCAGTAAAAATGTGCCGATTAAATGGATATATTCCTGTGAATGATTTAAATCAGTGATTTTTTTAAAAAAAACAACTGATTAAAATCAAGCTGGAGTAAATCGGCGAACCATGGCAAATAATATTATTATTTCAATAAAGAGATTAAAAAATTAATATTTATACACTATCCTAGGCAAGAAAAAAGATAAGGGGCATGTTGAAACACTGTTTCAACATGCTCCATACTACACTATTAGTTTATCTGTTATTTTAGACCTAACATAACTATGCCTACATGAAGATGTTTTCTATCAAATATAAGCCTGATTTTCAAGGAATATGACAACATAACTTCAGATTAGGTTAATATAATACTTCAAAAGTAAATAAATATTTTAAGGAATATGGAAAATTACTTACCTTGCTTCAAATTATAAATATCAATCTGCCACAAAAACTTGAAGACCTTGAGTCCTGAAAACAACAGGGATGCTAGCTGTACTTAAGAGACACCAGATAATTCTTCCCAGAATTCTCTGCTTTTTTTAAAATGGCTATCAACTCAAATGTTTCAACATGTCCCTTGCCTAAACATGCCCCACTCTACCCTACCTGTTACTGTGTCAATATTTTATTTTATTTAATATATATATTTCGTTATTGCATATTCGTATTGCAGTCATAAACTAGCCGAGTTGTTAACCAATTTGCTTTATTATAAAAATATTTTGGAGAGTGGCGGGCATACCAACATCTTAGTTGAAGTTTTAAGTAAAAGTGATTTTGGAATACATTAAGACTTTAAAATGTATAATATTAGAATTTAAAGTAAAATTAAGTGAGTTTATTACATATATATACTTAAAATAACATTTAAATAGTAATTAGTAATTCACTTCCTTTTCTCTTTTTTATAGCTTTTTACAGTTTAGAATCATCCAAGGAAAATGCAAGCTTCCTTCTATCATACAAAATGAAAAAGTGCGCATCACATAAAATTTATGTTCAGGAAAGCAATGCAATGCCACAAACATATGGAATTTGCATTCTTCTGCTTTCTGTTCAGTATCTAAAGAATATAGTAAAGCTGTTCAATACCTTTAGATATTTATCACTCAAAATATTTTATTATACAGCTATTTATGCATTGAGATTTCTATTTCTTTTAATTGGAAATTACAATGAGAAAAGGGACAGTGTTTGTCTTGTACGTGATAAATAATCTGTCACTATACAAAAAAGTATAATTTTGTAAAAATAGTGAATATATATAGTTTTCCGCTTTTGCTAAATTACGTATATCATTTAATGCAGATAATCAAACATAATTTGCATGCTTGCAAATATTAATAAAACTAATAAAAATTTTGAGTTATTTTATTTAACGAAAATAAAATTATTAATTCTAATGCTAATTTTACAGTTACACTAAAAGTTAAAACTTTAAAAATTTGCGATGATTTTTTTCTTAAATTAAATTGAACAGTATACTGCATGAATATTTCTAGTTGCTGCTTTTTCTTTTAGTACTCTTTTAACTATTTTATATCATAAAGAAATAAATTTATATTTATAATCACTTTCATAATTAAAAAAATGTTTTTTTCCTATTTTAAGTACCTTAGATAAATAGGAACTATGATAAGTTCCCATTTAAAAGTTCTAGTGTTATATTATTGAATGCATTGATTTAATAACAAGAAGAATAGAAGAAGATAAGTACAAGATAAAGAAGATATATAAGTTTGTTTACATGGATTAAATGGATCATAATTATTTCAAATTTAATAGAGCCCACAAATACATATTTGCCAAAAAGTGTAATAAGAAATAAACATTTTAGAAACATTTTATATTTTTTATTTACCTGAAGCCACATTTCGTATAAGAGATGGCTTATTTATGTGATACTGAAATTTTTTTTCAGTATTCAGTTCATAAGTATGTCGAAATAAAATCAACCAGAATTGTTAAAATCTGTTTTTATATGAATTTATTTTGAATGAAAATTTTGACTTTGACATATAGTTGTGAACATTAGCCACCGCCTTTATTTCAGATCTGAGACAGATGGAAATAATTGCATGCAAGCAATTCTTGCTTTGGTTATGTGTAGGGATGCCATAATTGCCAATCATTGATACGGGACGTTTGAGTGCTTAATTTATAAAAAATGAGAAAACATGAAATTCAAAACAGTGGGTAGGTAATGGTTTGTTTTACTCTTAGAAAATCAAATAAAGTTCAAGAAATCTAACAAATTAAACAAGAAGGATAATAGGATGGAAGGCTAATACTTCTTTCGCCTAGTCATATTTTAAAGTTGATTTCACTTTCTAAATAATAACTTTTTCATCTTTCACACAAAAGTAAAATAGGTGCAAGTCATTTTAAAATTATAATGACAAATCGGAATGTTTTAACTGTCTCCACTGACAACCTATTCACGCCGACTTTAGAGAGAAAATCGGACAAAAACGGGACAAATAACAATATGGGAGTGAGTATTGAAATACGATGACAGTCCCTTATATTCGAGACATATGGCAACTCTAGTTTTGTGGCTTGTTAAATTATTTATTGCATAATAATCAGGTACCATGAACAAAATCAATTCACTGATGTCAAAATCTCTTTTGCGTCTAATTATGTGACTTTACAAACGCCGCAGAAGGTGCTTTCTTTTATTATTGTTCTTGGAGATTCTGAAAATATTTTTCTCTTTTTGTAAGCTTTGTCTTCAAACAAGCGATGTTTTCCGGCGAATGATGCAGCATAACGCAAAGTAAGTATATGTATATGCTGAATATGTTATGGAAATTTTAGAACCTTGGGTGTGATAAACTTGTTGCACGAAATTGAGTTCGTGGTCGCTTGAACCTATCTTCCTTATATATATTGGTTTGAAAGCTAAAGGTCACGCAATACGATGGAATAAAATCTGATATACCCGACATAAGCC
Organism: Araneus ventricosus; assembly: GCA_013235015.1. Taxonomy (NCBI): domain Eukaryota; kingdom Metazoa; phylum Arthropoda; class Arachnida; order Araneae; family Araneidae; genus Araneus; species Araneus ventricosus. Next base: position 114,437 of record BGPR01001407.1, read on the forward strand.
ATCCTGAAATAAAAGAATTTTTAGCTCAATAAAGAAAGCGGAGAGTATTTTCATCAATAGATATGCTTATTTCTTCTAATACACTTTATAAATTCGATGTGGTTTTCTTAAATAAAAATGGGTTAAGAAAAAATACGCACGATATGCGTATTGAAAATAATCACTTTAAAATATTAAGTTCTTAAAGAGATTTCTTTTACAAAACCCATGTCTTTTAATCCTAGGTGCAAGTCTTACTTTCTGATGAAAAAAACAGTTGATATTCACTGCAAACAATTATCTTCTTAAAACTAACTTCATTAAAGTACTTTCTTACAATAAAGTTCGGAAAGTTTGCACCTGAATCCGTGTTCAATTCAGAAAATTCTTTGTTCCTTTATTCCTTTTTTTCATTCGCCCTTAGCTTGATTGTTGACATTCCTGCCAAATAAACATGGTTTCAGAGTCTCTTAATTTTGAGCAAACAGACGATTCAATTGAATTCAAAATATATTTGTGTCTTCGCAGAAATAGGAATATAAACAAATTCCACATAAAATTGATCTTGAATATAAATCAGATAAATTCTTTTTGGATAAATATTTGGAAAATATTATAACACTGAAATTTGTGTTTGACCGATTTAAAAATACCCACTTCTTCATTTAAAATGTTGAAAAGATTTACAAATTCATTTCAATTTGCTAAGTTCTTTGCTTCTGCCGCTCAAAGTTTCTTTGCAGTTTTGAGTCGAAAGTAGTTTAAGGTATAAAGGTTTGCTTTGGGACTATATTTGAAACATCATTTAATTTCTTTAACCCCGTTTGTATAAATACTATTCAAAGACGCTGAAGAACTTTTATCGTCTTTTTTCTCATGACACTTTCATAAGAAACAATGAAAGTTAATTTCATTAAGCTTGCTTGAATTTGCTTACACAGACAAAATTATTTTTGTTCAGTGAAATTAATGAATTTCATTCTTCTTATTATGAAAATGAAAATTTGCAAACACTAACCATATAATAATTTTCAACTCATTTTCTTTAGCTCATCTTATTAGTTTGGATGACTCAAAAATACACAAATGCCTGAAGTATTCTTTTAACGACAGCTGAAATTTTCCAATTAATTTACCTTCACCAAAAAAAATCATGTATATTTTCTGATTGAATTTGTGTTTCTGGTTTAGACAGAAAGGTTATACAATCACTGTAACGCTTTTTCCTTTCTGTATGAATGAAAGCTACATTAGTATATTATCCTATGATTCACTGAATTACACGAAGACTAATCTTATAAATAAGCATTTACTACATTATGATGCAACTCTTATTTGCCATTTTTTTCAGGACTTCCCGTCCAGACATATTTATTATGAATGCCGCAAATAAAATTTTGTGGTAATGCACACAGTCATTTGAAGAACATATTCGGAGAACCATAAGCTTGTTTAGCTCTGATGACAGTTTCGGTTTTATAGGGATAAAATACAGCATTAAATCTTTTTTCAAATATTTTTATGTGTATGGAAATAAATAAAGTAATTTAGTGATTGCTTCACGTACAGGGTGGTCATGAATTATTGATCCCATTTCAAATAGTTATAAATCTTTTTTAAATATTTTTATGTGTATGGAAACAAATAAAGTAATTTAGTGATTG
>BGPR01001407.1:122630-160608 GCA_013235015.1 Araneus ventricosus
CAAAATATGACAAAATCTATGGTGACGTATTTAAGTAATTACGTAAGCTTCGTTTACAAAATATTACCAAATCTACTGTAGCATGTTTTTGTTAATCACAACTGTATGCAATGAAGCATTATAAAGAAATTCATAAGAAAGTGTGCGTAAAGTACTGATGTCATATAATGTTGTTTCGGTCACTTCCCAGATCTATTGTACTTCATTCTGCTTAGGCTTCTGCTTCAATAACAGAAGAATTTTCAGATTTTTAAATACTGCCACTCTGATTTTTTTTTTCGTTTTATAATAGTAAAATTCGCTAATGCTAAGATTATTATGTTAAATGCAGTTCCTCTTTTGACGTTCACGGACTTGAGTTTTATTAATCTGATTACCGAGATGATAGAGCAAAGGTAATAAATAATTATAGATCAGATACTACAAATCCAAAGATAAGATATTAACTGCGTGGTTTCTTTTCATTAAAATATCCATAACAAGCGGTGTGAAATACTTTAATCACTTCAAGAAAAATTAAAATCATTTCAGTCTGAAAGGTTTTACTAACTTTTTAAGTATAAACTTACCCTAAGTTCATTTTTATTTTCATCCAGAGTTCGATCACAAGTGAGGTCACAAAAATTATATAGTGGGAAGCATCGGGATTTTTTTCGGCTGAAATAAAGTTTAAAGTGGAAAAGAATTTCTTCAAAAATTTTCAGCGTATTTTGTTAGCAAAATATTGTTTTATATATGTTAGCGTTAAAGTATGAAATCCGTTATTCTATAGAATACCTAGTTATTCTATAGAATAACTTATCAAGTCAGTTAAAGTGTTAAATAAACTTTTATTTTACACTTTAACTAGTTATTCTATAGAATAACGGTCAACTCATTGTTAAAGTGTAAAATAGCCGACATGATGCAGCCTGTTTGTTAGTCAGATTGGTTATTTGTATTTTCAGCATCTGAAGTGGGCACCGGAATTTTTTTTTATTTTTAAGAAACATCCTACGTCTTCGCTAGTAGCGGGAGCCGGAAAATGTAAGGAATCTGCGTTTTTTAAATACTGACATGAAGTAGGAAAAATTGTGCTCGCGATGCCTGCGGCATCTGAAGTGGGCGCCGGGCAAATTTTTTTAACTTTAAAAACATCCTACGGCTTCGCTAGCAGCGGGAGACGGATCCTAGTAGCTTCGCTAGCTCATTGAATGTAAGGAATCTGCGTTTATAGTGGAATTTTTCCGTCCATAACTTTGTTCCTAATAGGGATACCGAGACAATTCCTGTATATTCTGGAACCTTCATTTTGTCACCAAGTTCGCCACATTTCTCGCCAAGGTTTCTAAAAACTCGCCAAGTTTGTCGCCAAGGTCGAGTGTCATTGATTTCTTTCCAATACGTATTCCTGTAAATCTCTCTTTCCAACTATAAGAATAATATGGCAAGAAAGCGACATTACAGTTTTATGACACTATTATAGTGGTTTTAATTTTCCATCGGTTATGGCTGATATGCAATCAGTGCGAAATTTAGAAAAAAGCGGACTTGTTTTAATGTCATAATGTTTATTTTACACTTTAACTGTCTATCATTAGTTATTCTATAGAATACCTAGTTATTTCATAGAATAACTAGGTAAAGTATGAAATAAATAATTTATTTTACACTTTAACTGACATGCTCAGTTAATCTATAGAATAACTAGTTATTCTATAGAATAATTGAATTATACACTTTAACGGTGACATATATACAGTCAAACACCGTTATAACGAACCCTCAACGGACCGACTCAGAAGTTCGTTTTAACCGAGGTTCGCTGTATCCGCATTTGCAAAAAAATGCCCTAACATACTAGGATACTACTTCTATAATAAACTTTCTTAATAACATAATATTTTCATTAGTAATTAGGGAAAAACCAAGTATTAAATAATATACTCAATAATAAACAAACTAAACAATTACCTTTTTCTACTTATTTGCTAATCCACTACATTGGAAAAAGATGTTATTTTTGGTTGAAAAGTTTTCGATTTTATATACAACTCGTCAATTTGTTTATCCACTATTTTAAACAGGTCCACAACATGTTCGTCGATGTTTTCTGTGGCAAAACAGTTGTTCAAAACATCTGCAATTGAAGGCCATGATTCGTCTTGTTCTTCCTCCATATCTGAAGACGAATCTACAATAGAGTTGTTTTTTCATTTACTAATGCCACGATATCTTCCTCACTCACTTCTCCAGATGTAATGGCATCGTCGTCACAACATTCGAAATGTTCGATTTCATTTTGCGAAAAAGCATTCACTCCGTGCTTTTCTGCTCCGATAGAAAAAGCTTCTCGCTTCCCAACGTTAGCCATGATCACTGCAAAGTTCACAGAATTATAAGCTAAGGAATTAAACAAAAATGGCAGAGAAACCACGTGATTGCTCCTAGGTCATCCGACCAGAAAGTCTCCCTCCCCCTTCCCTGGTTGACAGTAGGCCAGGTGTCCACCGGGGGAGTAGGGGAGATAGAAACTGTAAAGAGCCTTTCCTGTTGTTCCTTTGTCTCACTTATGGGGTTAGCAGCGACTCTAACAAAGGTACAATAGGCGTGAAATGTGGTCTCTGAACCAGAGTATTTCATGCAAAAGGGGTGACTCTTGTAGAAGTTGGGTTGACTTGAGCACAATTAGTAAAGAATGCCCCTTTGGGCAAGTGAAAAGTTAGAAGTTTTAGAAATTTTCAGTTCGCTATAACCGAGTCTCTAGCGTTTATTGTTCGTTGTAAAAGTATGAAAATACGTTATTAAAATAGGGCTTCAGTTGGGACCATGTGAAAGGTTCGCTGTCACCGAGGGTTCGTTATATCCCGGGTTCGCTATATCGCGGTTCGACTGTATATGAAATATCTTTATTAAAGGTGAAATGTAGCATATCTGAGTCAAGGAAAAGACTTAAGTTGGTTAAGTTGGCTCCATCTTCTTTTATTCAATGATTGAAGATAGGTTACCTTTTCATAGGTAAAGGGATCATTTTATGCGTAGCTCCTTGACGAGGATTAAAGAGGTTACGCTCGAGCGGCGCGCTGTTGTTGTTAGCTTACATGCTTGAATCAAAAAGGGCAGTTAACAATTCTCTGGGTGTTTATATACGGCAAAAAGGGGATTTTCCCGGAAGACTCGTGACTCGAAATGAAAGTCGTAGTGTGGTTATTACGATTGAAGTAGAAGTAACTAAAAATGAGGTAATGTTAAAAATGATTTAAGAAAGTTAAGTCTTAAAATATCACATATATAGTGTTTGACCGTCATATTATAAATATCTCCCTTTTTATAGTAAACTCGTAAACGCCTTAGTTTTGTTTATAATAATCAACAAGTAACTTAATAACTCTGTTATAAATTAGAAAGTATGCTTACATAATTATTCTATGAAAGCAAATGAAATTATTTTCTATCTGACAATCTTCTAAATCAAATTAAAATATTTTACTATTTTTATACCGGTAATGTAATTGTTCTTAAAGCTGATTAAAAATGTAAAAAAAACTTTATTTTTATCATTATATTGTTTGTAATATTCTACAGAATAAACATTAGTGTTTTCAATTGTGCCATAATCTCTACTAATAATAAAGGAGAATGTGTGTGTTTTTGCGCTCTATAGGACAGACCGCTATGTGTAGAGCAACGAAATTTGGCACAAACCTACTTTGGAGAGTCGGAATGTGCATCTCGGAACCGGTTTTTTTATTTTAATTAGAATTTTAATTAATTAAAAATTAAGCTAAATTTTGACGTTTATTCTTAATAATTTTCAAAACTATTACAGCACACAAATAATTTTTACACTATCTGAAAATTTTAAAAATTATCTTTTCAATGATATCAATTAAGTTGTGAAATTTTTTTTCTAATTTTAATAAATTTTAAAAAATATTTTTTGGCATAATTTACTACAATACTTTTCATTCCTGCAACGCATTTCAAACCGTTCTCAATGTTTAAACAAATATTTAATTGCGTATTTCTCTTCCATTGTTTAAAGCTTAGAAAATGTCTTTTGAATTTTAATTTCTTTTTTATTTGATCAATTTTTCTGTGAAATCTGTAAATGAAGTCCCCAAGATGGTAAGTATATAATGAAATAATCCAGTAAAGTGAAACATTATCTTTTCTATGTTTTAACTCTTTTTTAAGCTTGTTTTAAGCCAATTAGCAAGCTGCTGGACGTAAAATGTACCGCGTCAATTTAATGCTGAAATCAAATTCGGAGTTGACGTTAATGTGGACAAGAAACAGAACAAGTGCAAGGCTATGAAAAGGACTCTGGTTAAATGTCTGTAGCAATTTGAATTTTAAAACTAGTTTGTTAAAGGAGCCTTGAATATAAAATTATGCATAAGAGATTCAGGTGAAATCTTATTTCCGGCGATCAAGCTGGTCACCGAAGGCGGCTAGTAATAAATAAGCAAACTTGCAAAGTCGCAAAGAAGAATAATTTACACCTTGGTTCATCATTTGCTGATTAAACAACGGCTATAATGATTGAAAAGTGAAAAGCTACATAAATGTATTGTTAAATCAAAATATAAACAATGGCATGCATTTTAAAATGAAGTTTTATGCATTCCAATCGAAATTCAGTTTTAGGAAAATTGATTGACTAACATAATTTAGTTATTTCGTACTGAAATGCAGCATTTCAGTTCTACAGGGCATATATTTAATTGTTAAGGAGAAAATAATTCAAATCATAATCAACCGTAATCATTTTAATTTGGTTTTGCATGAAGCGCAGTATTTTTATTAAAAAAGATAAGACATTCATGCAGGTTTTATGTTCTGTGCTCAGAGATAAATAAAAATCAGAATGCAAATTATTCAATCTTCCGCTATGTTGATAGTGAAATTGATTATTTATGTAAATTAACAAGCGTACACGATTGCTTAAAGTCATTGAGCGATCGTCTTAAATTTATTACTGCTCCCAATGATGTTTTACACCGGATTCGTCTGAAGTTTACTCGTCTAATATTTGTTGTTACGATTCTATAAACTTTGTTACTCTTTGCATATGCTTTGTCTTTTTAATGGAAGAAGTTTTTCGGCGACTTAGGTGGAATTTCGTAGACAAATAATTTCTATCTGCTGCATAAATTATGGAAATTGAAGTTTTGTTTTTGGCACTCTGTCGGTCTTAAATTGGATGGAGAACCGACTTGACTTTATCTACCTTTTGTACCCAATAGTCTGAAAAATAAAAAGAAAATTCGTATTGATACTTAAGGATAAAAATTGATATATTCGATATAAACCGTCTGAAAAAAATTTTTAACAAGTAAATAAATTCGATATTATTTTCATTGATTTCCTGTATTCAGTAAATCCTTAGATACTCTCTCGGGACCTTTTAGTTTTTTCAATCATGAGAACACAGATGGATTAAGGATAAATTGGAGCTTCTTTCAAAATTTGAAGATTATCTTGGAAGACATGAGCGTCTAAGCGATTAATTAGACTGTTAATTATACAACAATAAATTAGAAAAAAATCATATTAATAATGTCACATATGTCAGGTATATAAATAATTTAAATAAAATGACTTCTATGAACAAATTATTATTTTCAATCAAAAATTTCACTAGATGAATATAGCTAGAAATTCTACAAAAGTCTTTCCTAGAACACTGCAAATTAAATATTCGATATTTTATAAACGATTACCAATCTGGATATTAATATTGCAACTGTTTATAATGCGTCGTTTAAAGAAAATTCAAAATAGTGTTTCAAGTGTCTGTATTGAAAGTTTTGCAACTTTATAAGCATATGCAGAATTATTTAGAACGACTCTTGACAAACGTCCTACAAATGTCTTTAGGATTCCAAAGCAGGAAAATACATATATACAAAAATTAAAGAAATTTTGATAATATTAAATTCTGTAAATAACTGAGTGATAAAATTCAATTAAAACTATTATTTCAGTAAATCTGAATGTCTATTTAAACATTTTTATTTAACTTGATTTGTTCCACGTGTGTAAAGATGGAATTTTGTAAACGATTTTTCACTCAAATCCTGATGTGATAGATGTTTCAAATTCAGTATGCTTGTGTTATCTCGATAGCAATACTCGTTGATTCGCAAGACCCTTGGACCTGAAGGACCTCAGAATATAAAGCCTTGTTCCCACGGCGTGTGGCTTGGCAATCCTCGAGTCGCTAGAGGTTCGTACTTGTGGACTGTGGTCAGTGGAATTCCGAACAGTCGCGCCGTTCCCACGGCGCATGGCTTGGTAAATCTCTCGGAAGCGCTCGAGTGAACGGATGCACTGACGCCGTCTGGCCACACCCTCCTCCTTTGACGTGCGAGTTATCTACCGCCATAACGCGGGATACAACAGATGCACTTACAAGCCCACGAACCACATAGATTCTTCCTGTTCCGACGATGGGAAATAACACGAACCACGGACGGAACTCGTAGATAGACAGGCCGTAGAAACGCGGCTTATGAACGCAAGAGTTTCTCTTTCAAAGATAAGAGAAATTTCTTATCCCCCTCAAAAGTCCCCAGATATATGTACAAGGCCATGAAAAGATATAAAGCTATTTGTTGGACAAAAGAGTTTCATAATTAAAAAAAAATTCGACTGTAAATTTTTGATTGCAACTATTTCTGCAAATTCCAAGATATCTATATTTGGAATTGGATTAGGATATTTGTTATTAAATACAGCAGTCAAAATATTTGTTTCTTTATTAGACGTCTCAGATTAAATAATAATTCCATTTAAAGTTGCGTTATTTACTTGAAATGCAATAAATAAAGAGAAACAATTTCTGTTTTCACATGTCATAATCATCAGGGTTACTTTTGTCATTGTATAACATGCATATATCTACAAAAATAAATGAAAATATTAACAAAGGGAATTATAAATGTGGAAGAGTAAAGAAAGGCCTTAAGGCCGAAAGAGGATATTAAATATCAGACCTTAAAGTCTTTTTCCTCTACAGGAAACCTATTTCATTTTTGAATCTGCATGGATGTCTGGCCTCTGATGAAGTCATCCACCAGATTCTTACTTCTTGTCGTTGTCTTCTATTATTTTTTACTCTTACACATTTATAATTCCCTTTATTAACATTTTTATTTATTTTCGTATTTCGCAATTTTTTCCTGGAAATTGCTGCACTTGCGCATACCAATCAAATTGCTTCTATTAATTTTTGTCTTTTTATCTATTCATACTTTTTGTCTTTTTAGATATTCAATGCATATATCTAGTTTGGGTGAAAAATGCATAGAGGTAGATTCGAGTTATTTTTACATTTTAAATAACTTTTCATTCGTAACTAATTTCTTTAAAACTGTAATATGAATATTTTAACAGAATATAAAAGCGAAACTTTTAAAGAAGTGATGGCAGTGACAATTTAGAACAGAAATTTTCATCACACTGCTGAGATAGCTGCCAAATGCCATTTTTTAGCCATCAATGTCCTTGCGGCACTTTTTTGATTTAAGTTAATGATATCGTAAAGCTTGAAGCACTATCTTAGTGTTTCTGAAATCTTACATTTCATTTAAATTATTTTTTTTGTTATCTGACGCCAAATTCAGAAAGTCTCACTTTGAAATTCTTAGAGATTTCTATGTGACAAGTTAAACCATTTCACGCAAAGCCATAAATAAAACCAATATAAGTTATATTCCCATGTATATCTTTATATTACTTATTTTTTATATTTCAATGTATTATATATATATATATATATGATATTTTAATTTTTTAACTTTCCTAAATAATCTTAACAATGCCTCGTTTTAAATACCTCTACTTTCATCATAATAAACGCACTACAACTTTCTTTTCAAGTCACGAGTTCTAATAGGGAAATTCCCTCTTCTGGGTACTTAAGCGTTCTGCGCATTCATTTCTGCCCTTTTTCACGCCAGCATGTAAGCTTTCAACAACAACGCGCCGCTCGGGCGTAAACTTCTGAAATCTGGTCACGGAGCTACGTAAAAATTAAGTACTTTACCTATGAAGAAATAACGTAATGCCTAAATAAAAGAGGATTTAAGCAACAATGGTCTTTTCTATGATCAAAATGGACTGCCTTTCACCTTTTTAAAGCCTGATCTTATATTAAGACGACAGGATGTCCTTTGTTTGTGGAGACCCCGTACATGGGTTTCGGAGCCGCCATTCAGCTAAACAACTGCGAAGTCCGGCGAAATCGTCGTTCACGCCCGAATAGCGACATTACTGAGAAAAGTATACCCACGTCGTCATTCTAAATTTCTACTCGTCCATCTTCATGTTACTTCAAATTTTATCGTTAATGTTTTCTTCATTCAAGTAGTTTTGAAGCCTTTATTTCAGCAAAAGTTCTGTTCTTCGAGTGTGTTCTTTCAAATTTGTGTTCTACAGTGATTTCCATAGTGCCGCCTTCTTTTAAATGATTGTGTTCATCTTTATGCGTCTTCCAATATCTAACATGTGCAAGAATTCAAAGTGGTGTGCATCGTCGGTGCTTGCATTTTCTAAATTTTGATCTACGAGTACTACGGAAAAAAAAAGTCACCAGCTGGTGGTGGGGGAGAAATAAATAAATGAAATCGTGATCTTGATTGTTTTTAGTGATGTTATTTTAAATTGCTTTTCATTTATAATATATTTTCTTTGATAAATAGTTTTGTTTTGGTTGTGATATTAAACATAATACTGATCAGTATATTTTTGGTAAATTATGAAATATATTCTTTTGAAATATTAATTTGAATTTATTTAGTATCATTCTATTTTTTGAGTGTGTTGTTTATGTTTCATGCATAATTATTTCTGAATTTTAGTATTTGCATTTTCATGAAATTATACTGAAAAGTAGTATTATTCTGTGTATTTAATTGCAGTATTAAAGTAAATAGTTTAACATGTACTTATTTTAAAATTCCCTTAAATTTAAAATTGTTTTCCCTAACTTGTGTTAAATTTTTCCTGCATGAATTTAAGATCTGGTAAAATAGTTAAAATGAATGACAAAACAAATGCTAAACCAGATTAATCTGGGATTGTAATGCAGGCTACTAATTCTGTCAATATCATTCCTTTTGACCCGAACAATTCTATGAATGTAAATTCTTGGCTTAAATACTTTAACCCTTTATAGGACATAACTCCGGGGCATCTCGAAATAATTTTTTGGGGGGTTATATTATGTTAAACTGATGTTGTAAATACAAAAACATCACTCGTTTGCTGATTTAACAAATAATTTATGAAATAGGGGGTGGTAAATATACTTACCAGAGATCATTCCGGGGAAACTGAAAGTGGTAAGCATACTTACCACTGAGCATTAAGGGTAAAAATATCTTAGAATGTTCACTGGTAAGTATATTTACCACTTAATTTAGGTAATTTAAAACATCTTTCTGTAAATTTGTCAGTAAAAACCCATGTAATTTATTCGAATTGAAATTAAATAATTAATTAAATTAAATTTTGAAGTTCATTTTGTATCTGATGGGACGGCTAGGAGGAGCGCTACATTGCATAAAAATAAAACTGTTGTAACCTAACACAATTTTACTAATAATATCTTAACCACATTTTGTGCTGATAAAGAAACTAAAAACTCATAAACTAGGGAATTTAAATAATGAACACACCAAAATTTAAATCAAAATATGCATAAGATCATTAACAGGAAGATCTCGAATTTATAGAAACTCCTCCTGCATCAACAGTTTTTGTTGAATTTTAAAAATGAAAGTTGAATTTAAATTAAATAAATTCAGTAACAAATGCTGATATTTAAATATAAGAATGTGTTAGATATAAAGAACAAAATACGACTTCGTTTTACTTCTGAAAAATTTCCGTGAGTTGAAATTTAATGACATATGCTGTAACATGATTTCTTTATGAAAACACTCAAGCCGTGAACGGGCATTGGTAAGCATACTTACCACTTTTGAATTTAATTACGATTAAACTATAAAATTAATGTTTATCTAGGTTATTATTTTAGCTCAATGGAATGTTAAGCATCCAATTAAACTATTTATCATTTTACAATAATGTTTCGAGACATGAGAAAAAATCTTTCGTAGGTGGTAACTATTTATACCAGAGAACTATAAAGGGTTAATGATAAATGTCAAGAGTATAACTTGGATGATAAATGGAAATTGAACAACATAACAGCATACTTAAAAAACAATGCCTTAACTGAATATGTAAATTCCTACGATACAATTAAAACTTGGGAGGAATTCGTTTCCTTTTTAACTGAAAGGTACATAGCCCCTAACATAGTCAATTTGAGTGATTTCACTTTGAAATCATTCAAAGAAGGCGATGATATAACTTTATACTTCCAAGAAAAATTAAAAATAGGCAGACAATTAAATTTATCTGCAAGCATGATTCTTCAGGGACTTTCGGATGGCTTGCCAATTAATCTAATACAACTTCTGGCGATAAACTCCCCTATCAATCCCACAGAATGGCTCATAACGGCCACAAAATTGATCAAAATTCAAAAATCTGATGTAAATCAAATTAACCCTAGCCATTCTGCAACCCAAAATTTAAAAGCAAACTCTGTTAGTGGTAACCAATGGCAGCCAAGAAATTTTAAGCCCCATAACTTCACACCCAGGCAAAATTTTAGGCCTTATAACTGTCAACCAAATTCTTCTCCCAGGCAAAATTTCAGGCAAAATAACAATTACCAAACTCCTCCACCTAGGCAAGCTTTCAGACCTTTTAGTAATGCTAACACCCATTTCCAAGACTAACTGCCACCTTCACCATGCTGGCTTTGCACAAAACAAGGCATTGCCAATGCTTATCATTGGGTACAAACTTGCCCATTTGGACTTCCCGCAGGACCATTACCATCTCCCAATCCTGCTCCACCTAACTTTGACCCTCCAAAGGAGGAAAATCAGCAATGACAATTACCTACAGTATCCGGATACTACAAAAGAAATCCGTTGTCGTGTGTTTTAGACACTGGTTCAACTATCTCTTTAATCCCACGTGATTTAGTGACAAAAAACCATTTAAAAATGACAAATGCTCAAGGTATAATTGTGCAGCAAACCCGGGGTACAATTAGCCTTACTAAAACATGTACATTTTCATTAAAAATTGGTACCATATACAAAACAGTGACTATGTATGTTCTAGATCACACTTTACCTTATATAATCCTAGGAATGCCAGAATTGTCAAAATATGACATAACTATAGACTAGAGTAAACAAAAAATTTGTCAAAATGGAAAAAACTTAAATAAAAGTCAAAATGATAAAAACAAACAAAACATTTCTTTACATATTTCTGAATGTAAACAAATAAACTCCCATTGTTTTCAGACCACTGAAGATCAAGTAAACCCTCCTCAGTCTGTCACAGAGAATAAATGTGAGTTAAGAAAAGAAGTAAAAGATATAATTAAAAATTTTGATTCAGTTTTTTCAAAGGACAAGTATGATGTTGGTGCACTCAGAGTTGAACCACAGAGGATTGTGCTCAATTCTGACTTGCCAGTTAGTTTGAGACCTTATCGTACTTCTCCTGTTGAAGAAGAAAAAATAGAGTCAGGTTGAGAAATTGTTGCAAGCTGGTTTAATTAAAGAAAGTCATAGTCCATATTCATCTCCTGTAACTTTAGCTTTTAAACGTGATGAGGGTAAAAAGACTCGATTATGCATAGATTTCAGAAAATTAAATGCTCTATGCAAATCAGACTCTGAACCCTTACCCCTCATGGATAGTCTACTAGATAAATTATCAAAAGCAAAAATTTTTTCCTCTTTGGATTTGGCTTCGGGGTATTGGCATGTGCCCATTCACCCAAAAGATACTGAAAAACTAGCTTTCTGCACAAATTTTGGCTTATATGAGTGGTGCAGATTACCATTTGGCATTAAAGTAGCTCCTGCAATTTTTAATAGATTAATTCGAAGAATATTAACTAAATATAAAATTGATTTTGCTTGCAATTATTTTGATGATATCATTGTCTACTCTTCATCTGAACTAGAACATTGGAAACATCTTAAAACAATCTTTGAAATATGTGAAAAAGAAAACATTAAATTGAAACTATCCAAATGTGTTTTTGCCCAAACTAAAATTAGCTTTTTGGGTTATGAAATTGAACAAGGTAAAGTTTCCCCTAATAATGCTAATATTGAAACTATCAAAAAATTGCAACCGCCCACTAATGTTAAAGAACTTCAAAGGTTCTTGGGTTCTGTAAATGTTTACAATAAATTTATTCCTCAATATGCTAAACTTAGATATCCTTTAAATCAACTTTTGAAAAAAGATGTAAAATTTAACTGGACAAATGAATGTCAAGATGCATTTGACAAACTTAAAGAAACCCTGACAACTAAACCGGTTTTACATTTATATAACCCTGATGTAACTTGTCATGTTTTGTCGATGCATCACAAAAAAGTGTTGGAGCTGTTTTGAAACAACCTGATGCCTCTGATGTTTTACATCCAATAGCTTATCATTCTAGAACTTTAAGAAACTATGAAAAAAATTATGCTATAACTGAGTTAGAATGTCTTGCAATAGTTGATGCTTTGGATAAATTTTACTATTACCTCCACGGCCAAAAATTTGTCATTCATACTGATCATGCGGCTCTCGTTTGGCTCAAAAATGTTAAAAACTTAAGGGGTAGGTTATTCCGCTGGTCATTAAAGTTAAGTATGTTTGACTATGAAATTAAATATCAAAAAGGTTGCACTAACATTGAAGCAGATATGTTATCTAGGTATCCAGTTTCTCACCATCTTCAACATGCAGTACATTTGTTAGACATAAATGAAATAAAAACTCAACAAAAAAATGATAATCTCTGTGGACCTAAGTATCATGAAGTTAAAGATGTAAAAAGAGAAATTTGTACAAAATAGTTGTGCCATTTTCATTAAGACTTAAATTGTTAAATCAAGCTCATGAACAATTTGGTCATCCTGGTGTCCAAAAATGTTAAATTTAATTACTCCTCAGTGTTATTGGCCTAATATTACCTGTGATATAACTGAATTTATTAAACATTGCTCTGTTTGTCAACTTAACAAAAAGCGAAAACAAAAAAGATTTGGCCTGCTCCAACAAGTACCTCCTACTAGTATCCCTTTCGAATGTATTTCTGTAGATACTGTTGGAGGTTTCAATTATTACAACTCAACAAAAAAATTTTTTCATATTGTGATTGACCATGCAACAAGACATGTTTGGGCTTTTCCTTCAAAAAATGAAAACTCCGAAACTTACATTAATATTCTAAAATAAATTTTCCAAATTCAAGTCCCTGTAAAATTATTAACCGATAGAAATGCTGCATTTACTTCTTCTCGATTTAAAAAAATTCCTAAGAAATTATAATGTTAAGCATCTTTTAACCACAGCCCATCACCCACAAACGAATTGCAAAGTTGAACGTGTTAATCAATCATTAGTAACTAGGCTTAAATGTAAAGTTAATTCCACTTCCACTAAAGTTCCTTGGACTAAATTATTAGAAAGTGTTACTAATGAGTATAACTTAACTCCCCATTCAATAACCAAATAACCACCTGCTTACTTGTTGCTTGGTACATTACCTTATGATTCCCCTAATGGTCAAAATAGTTATTATGAACCTGTTAACGAAGCTCGTAATTTGGATTTACAAAGAACAATAGACTATCATAACAAAAACAAAATAAGATATGATGCACGTTTTGTTGACAAGAAACTTAACCCAGGTGATCTTGTTGTTTATGAAGAATTCCATTATCCCAATACTAGAAAATTAAGTCCTCCTTTTTCTGGCCCATATGAAATTATTAAACAATGTTCTGAAGTAACTTATGAAATCAATAAACCAAATCCTTTAACAAAACAAGCCACACAAATTGTGCATATTTCTAAATTAAGATGTTTTCATTCACCAGAAAAACTTAAATTAAGTCATGAATAATAAATTAGCTACATGAAAAAAAAAGCTTGTGTTGCCTTATAATTCTGTCCCTTTTGGTAAGAGTCGGTCCGTTCAAAAATCATTTCCCCATGGAGGGCTGAGTCTTACATATTTTTCTTCTTTGGTGTTTCCCAAAGAACAAAACGATGATAAATGAAATGAGACTTGCTGTTTTAAAAACAGTGTTTAACAATATTGTGTTTTGTTTTGTGCATTGTCTCTCTCTCTGGGAGAATGCATGAAACAGATCACAAAGACCTTGTCCCTTTTTTGCCCAGACTTGGTGATACTCCCAGTTGCTTAGGCAACATCATCAAGATTAACAAAAAAATACTTTTGTCACTGATGTTAAACTGAATGAAATGCCACTGGCATCAAACATTAGTATATTCTTATTTTTCTATTTGAAACATTTGTATTTTTATTTATCAATGTTTTTTCATACCATTTTAGTTGCATATACAATTGAATATTTACATTAAATTATATTTCATATAAACAAATCAATAGTTCAATTACTATTGAAAGAACTTTAATTTGAAGAACTTTTCATCACATGAATGGAACTTTTTTCTACAGTCAACTAGCTAGTATCTATTGGAGTACTCCAGGGAACATGATATTTAATATTAATTTTTTGTGTACATTTGAAATAATTTTTATTTTTAAATGAATATTTTCTATGTTTTTGTAAATATCCTTGCATTTATATTTTTACTTGTACTGTAAAAAATGTGTAAATCTTATTGTACTTTTGTTGCTGATATTCTTAAATTCAAGCCCATGACCAGCAATTAAAACAATTTATCAAAATTTTAATAATATTTTAAAGGTAACTTGTCCAACCTCTCAGGTTTTGCGATAGCAAGGGCCCTGCTGTCGTACGACTCTTGCGGAGGGGGGGAATTGTGATATTTTAATTTTTTAACTTTCCTAAATAATCTTAACAATGCCTCGTTTTAAATACTTCTACTGTCATCATAATTAACACACTACAACTTTCTTTTCAAGTCACGAGTTCTAAAGGGGAAATTCCCTCTTCTGAGTACTTAAGCGTCCTGCGCATTCATTTCTGCCCTTTTTCACGCCAGCATGTAAGCTTTCAACAACAACGCGCCGCTCGGGCGTAAACTTCTGAAATCTGGTCATGGAGCTACGTAAAAATTAAGTACTTTACCTATGAAGAAATAACGTAATGCCTAAATAAAAGAGGATTTAAGCAACAATGGTCTCTTCTATGATCAAAATGGACTGCCTTTCACCTTTTTAAAGCCTGATCTTATATATATATATATGTAATAATCTCACTTAATTTTGCTTTAAATTTTAATATTCTATATTTTAAAGTCTTAATGTATTCCAAAATCACTTTTCTTAAACTCCAGTTTTGTTTTATTTCCTGCGCTGGAGGTGTATTCGATTTCTCGTTTGGCATATTTATTACTAAAAGAATTTTTTAATCGCTTTCACGCGCACACATAAATCGCTAATTCGGCGCCAGGCCTTTCCCTAAAACACTAAAAATAGTTAATATTCCCTTCACTTTGATCACGTGTCTATAGGTTAAATCCCTACCTGAGAAAATGCAGGGATTTTTTGTTCGCTTTTTACTTGAAAACTTCAACTAAGATGCACGGATGTCCGCCACTCTCCAAAAAATGACTTAAATATTTGGATAATAAAGAAAATTATATATATATATTCTATAATAACAGATCAATAAGAATAGAACAATATTACCGATTCAGAGGCTCATATCTCTAATGTAAAAATAACCTCCATGAATACAGTGCAATATCGCTAAGAGATAAACCTGCCAAAGTTGGAATGCCTGTGAAAAGGATCTCGATCCATATAATGGATCTCACTGTCGACACACCTTCTTCATTTTTTCATGGTTTGTGAGGTTCTATATATCACTAAATTCGATAGTGTATTGAATAAAGCCCTCAAGGACAAATGCTGTTCTCATTTATCTGAGGAACAACGCTGATCAACACCACAAAAGTGCCAGTTTTACTGATTTCATCTGTTTCCCCTATTTAGAAAGAACATGTAAAAGATTTAAGTTTCGCATGATTTTTAATTAATAATTAAATATTGATTAAACCTAGAACGACATGGTAAAAGATACGATAGTCCTATAAACTCAATATTTTATCTGCAACATCTTACAACATATTTTTAAAAAGATGAAGCAACTGAAAGTAACGAAAACATTGCGATTCATTTAAAAGGAAAAAAGCAATTACCATTGTTATCAAATATACATTATTTTATCTAAGTCTTTGCAGTTTTATGGCTATGCATCTACTTAAAAATGCATAGTGGTGCTGATATGATTAGCAAATTGTTTGTAAAAAAGTCAAACATATCAACATATATACATCACTAACTAAACGCGTGCCATCATCTAAACACATATACAGGGTATTTCAAGAAAACGTTAACAAACTTTAAGGGTAGGTCATGCATACGATAAGCATCCAAAATAACATAGGAACATGAGTGTGCAAACGCCATCTGGAAGCAGCAGATGGCATTTAAAATAACACAGCGCTGGACAAAATGCCGATATCTTACTGACTCTTTTTGGCATTTAACTGAAATTTTGATATAAGTTGCCCTATATATCTGTCTTTGAAGTTACGAAAGAAAAATTACAGTAAGTTCCGTGCATGCTCAGTTAAAAACTATTTTTACAGAAACTCATTTTCCCTTTCCTATTCAACGGATGTCTCTAATATTATCTCATGCTTTCTGCAAGTTCTGTATAATTTGGTGAAAAAATCTGCATGTTATAAGAAAGAAACATGCTGGAAAATTTCGGATTTTTTAAGAAAAATTTTGCATCTTCCAGCATATTCGTGATATTTTTACGAAAATGCATGTAAATATTACGCACATCGCACAAAAAAAATGATGAAAGTTGCAAACCATTATTGGTTTTCTGTGAAGCCGGGTGAGCCAAAAACTCTTTTTGAAATCATCAATTTCTGGTTGGTGCCCTCAGTGACCTCGTGACCGAATCGTCAATGTAAATTGTGAGTAAAATCCTTTTCTTTATATGGTCGAATGTCGAGGAGATGTTCGAAAAATATGCCCAAATTTCAAAAACTGTCCGCAATTTTGGCCAGCGCTGCATTGTTTTATATGCCAACTGCTGCCTCCAGAGAGCGTTTGCGGACCGATGTTTCTATGTTATTTTGGATGCTTGTCGTATGCCTAACTTACGCTTAAAGTTTGGCCACGTCTTTTTTAAAATATCATGTATTATCATTCCATTTGAATGGCTAAGAGCATGTAAAAAAATCTTGTAAATGGTGGTTCTCATTTATTTCATAGTCGGTTGTCTAGATTTTTACCAATAGTAATTTAAATCAAGTATATTTACAGTTATTCAGTAATACTGGACGCTTTCTTTACGAACAGTACGCATGCTGAAGCCTGAAGTAATCAGCATTTCAATCCTCCCCAAGAAGTGCGAAGCTGTTGAATCTGTAATCACCCTGAAGATAGTATACCTCTCTCGCCTATTCAACGAAACGTGCGTGACAACGGATTATTGTTAATGACAGAAGACAACCATCGTGCTAGGTGGAAATGAGGTCAGTAGAAATTCTGATTTACAAAGGATGATCATCACTTCATAAAAATTAGTAATAAAAATATTTAATTTAAGCTTACATGGCATTATTCTGTTTAAATCCGAATCGCATAATTATCTATGTAGCATTGCCATTAATCATTTTTTAAAACTTAGTAAAGTAATTTTCTTCTCGTTTTCAAAATATACATGAAGAAACAACCCTCCTTTCCTAAGCATTCTCGTTTCTGAAAAACCAGATGATGTTCTCAGTCACAAAATGGTCATCATCAGCTCATGTGCCAAACTCTGCTGTAAGAGGTAATTCCAGTAACCTCACCTCCAGTATTGTATTATCCAAAGAAGCAAGATCCCGCTTACTTATCCAACGACTTTTCATTGAGACGCTTACAGGAAAGGCTATTTGCAAAACAAATAAAAACCTTACAATTAGTACCTCGACAGACAGTCCAAACTGATCACATATCTTAACTTCCAATTTCTTGAAAAGATTTGAAAACAATTTCCTGGTGTCAATTAAAATTCCTATTTTCCATATAATTCCTTAGTTAAGGCGATCACATGAACGACTATTTGGAAAAGAAATAAGAAACGTATATTTAGTACCCCGACAGATAGTCCAAACTGATCACATATCTTAGCTTCCAATTTCTTGAAAAGATTTGAAAACAATTTCCTGGTGTCAACTAAAATTCCTATTTTCCCTATCATTCCAAAGTAAAGGCGGTCACCTGAACGGCTATTTTGAAAACAAATAAGAACCGTATATTTGTTACCCCGGCAGATAGTTCAAACTGAACGCATATCTTAGCTTCCAATTTCTTGAAAAGATTTGAAAACAACGTCCTGGTGTCAACTAAAATTTCTATTTTAGAATATGATTTTATATTTCTCATTGTCATTATCTTAAACTTAAAATGCTTAATGAAGTTATTAAATATTATTGGTTTGTTGGGATTTAGTATCTTGATTAATCCCTTGCTTTACGTATTTATTTAACCTCCTAGTTAGACGCCAACACTCATTTAATATATTTTTATTATTTCAATCTATTTAAGATGATAAAGGATACTTAAGACTAATCACATCTAAAGTGCAGAAGTGACGCCACTTGATTTAACCCCTTCTTAGTCGTCGTCACATGTCATACGTTCGAGTGTTTTGTGCCCGTACGCTAATTAAATTCGTAATTACGTCAAAGTAACAATTAATTTTAAATACAAAAATCACCTGGTCACGGTTAACTGTTGATTTCCATATCTGATGTAGACTTTTCTCCTTAAAGGATGACAATTAGCACTTTTGTCTCTTTCTACCCATTTAAATAAAGTCAAACTTTCTTAATTGTGAAGTCACCGTGCGAAGTAGCAATACATCAATCAGACCATAAACAGAGAAAATTGGCGTCTGATCAATGCGTACCTCATCAATCAATTCTCTACCTTTACAAGTCAATTTGGCATTTTCGATTTCCAATACCCATTCTTTTCGTTTGTTCCTAAAAACAAAGTTCCCAGAAAGGCTCACTTTATTCATGCAGAACTGAAAGACGCATTACCATGTTAATTCCAACGAGCTTCTTTTGGAACCCTGTTTTCCATGAATAACAATGTAACTTAAGAAGACATTGCTTAAATATTCATGAGAAGGTCTCAGCGTTTCCTCAAAAATATTTATAGTTTTCGCTTATGATCAGAAGATATTGCCAGTTTGTTTGAGCATAAAATCACATGCATAATGAATTATTTAAACCCCATGCAATTGACTTTTAATTTATCATACGTATTATAAAATCGTTTTCAGGAATTTCTGAGGTTTTTATGTAAATATCATGTTAAAAATTCGAAATATCGAACTCGGTATTTCCATAACTACAATGAATGCCGTGACAGCTGAAAATGAGGTTCTTAATTTTTTGTTGCAGGAAACTGCGAAGAACATCTTCATAAAAGCATTACAAATTCGTTAATAATATTCGTATTCGTCAAATGCACTTATGCCGAAGAAAGGTAAATGTTTGTTAAATATTTTCAAGTTTGTGAATAATTAGTTATTTTACCATTTCTTTGATCAGAGAAATTGGCTTTTTAAAAAATTTTGCTGCCTTCGGTAGTTTTAAACTGACAGCTATACATGCTCAATACAAAGATTATTTTTCGAAAAATTAATTTTTTATTTTAGCTAATGTGTGTTTCTTTAATCTTACGAATTTCGTAAGAAATAAAACAGACTTCTAATTCATGATGTTTGACAAAAGATGAGAAATTATTCTTTCATAAAATTTACAAATAAACAACGCGAGAAATTATCTGAAGCTTCTGTGTTCTAAATGACATAAAAATGCTATTATTGATGAAACTATAAACTGCTATAAATGAAAGGGGAGATAAAAATTCCTCAGCAAATTTTGAAGATCAAAGGCAAACAAATTATGTATTTTATCATGGGAAAAATTATTGATATAGCCAACAAAGGCATACAATAGAAAATTAAAAATTAAAAAACATTAAAAAGAAAAAACTAGAAAAAATATATATAAGAAACAGAAGAAGTAATCAATGATGATAACAATAAGCCTTTTTGCGCGCCTAACGCAGCAGCATCCAGTGATTGCATCAACTACATTTTACTGCAATTAACAAACCAATCACTAAAGAATTAAACAACAAAAATTCTCCAATAATAAAATAGTTAAAATACATAAAAAAATTAGAAAATAAAAGAAAATACAATCAAAATGGAAAAATCCAAATTAAAAAACCAAAATTATCTTTTAATTACGATTATTTGGATATTTCTAAAGGGAATGATGAATTCAAGATAAAGATAGTTTTGGTTTCTCCATGATACAATAGCTAAGACAAAAATCGAAATCCAAACTAAGCGCGCTCCTATGACATCATTCAGAAGCAAGAGAAGTCACGTGACGCTGAGAACCAATCAAAAGTGACCTCAATCCAAACCATAGTAGGATCCGTAAATATGCGGCTGACACTATCTACTGTGTTGCTGATGGAACTGATACAGGCACTATCATAAATAGGTAGAACAACAGTGCGCACGAAGAACCTTTGCATCTTGTATGAAAAAAATAAAGTACTTCCACCTGCCCCCCATGGAAAGGTGAGAGGTGTAATGCAATGAGAAGGTCAGAGATTCTAGAGGCCGCCACAGGTTCTAGGAACTATGATCGGAGAAGTTGCTCAGAAATTTTTTCGTGTCATTAGAACCATTAAAATAGGAAGTAGTCCTCCAAGAATCAACCTAAAACTGAGGATTGAGTTCGATTATAAAATAAAATAAATCAAAACTGATGTTTTCAAATATTTTCAAACTTTCCAACAATGTAATTTTATATAAAACAACTACTGATGCTTTCTCTGATATATTGCAACATCAAAATACCATTAAGATTCATTTTAGTTAACCCTTTAAAAGGCCATTTTATTCTAGCAGTGTTATAATAAAGTGACTTTAAGAACCACTGATGCTTTCTCTGATACATTGTAACATCAAAATACCTTTAAGATTCATTTTGCTAACCCTTTAAAAGGGCAATTTTATTCTAAACTGTGTTACTAGTAGTGCGTACATAGAACTACTGGATGTTTTCTGATATATTGCAACATCAAGGCCATTTTATTCTAGAGTGTTATAGTAAAGGACTTTAAGAACTACTGATGCTTTTCTGATATATTACAAATCGTCAAATACCATTAAGATTCATTTTAGTTAACCTTTAAAGCCAATTTTATTCTAGCAGTGTTATAGTAAAGTGCCTTAGAACTACTGATGCTTTCTCTGATATATTGCAACATCAAGGCCATTTTATTCTAGAAGTGTTATAGTAAAGTGACTTTAAGAACTACTGATGCTTTCTCTGATATATTACAACGTCAAAATACCATTAAGATTCATTTTAGTTAACCCTTTAAAAGGCTATTTTATTCTAGCAGTGTTATAGTAAAGTGACTTGAAGAACTACTGATGCTTTCTCTGATACATTGTAACATCAAAATACCTTTAAGATTCATTTTAGTTAACCCTTTAAAAGGCCATTTTATTCTAGCAGTGTTATAGTAAAGTGACTTGAAGAACTACTGATGCTTTCTCTGATATATTGCAACATCAAAAAACCTTTAAGATTCATTTTAGCTAACCCTTTAAAAGACCATTTTTGTCTAGCAATGTTATAGTAAAACGGTTTTGATATTGAGGTTCATTAAGAAAAGAAATTAATTTAGTGTATTCGATGACATTATTTTTTGGTTAATTAATTTTGCTAATTAATAATTAATTATCAAGTCAGACACTTAATTCTGGTTTGAGAAAAGAAATTGGAACAATTCGATTTTTGTTTCAGCGGAATATTTGGCTAGAATTTATGCCAACCCTAAAAAATGCATTTAAAATTTGATGAAGTTGCTTGTAAGTATACTTACCACGGCCTTATAAAGGGTTAAAGGACCAAATACACTTTAAAAAATTTCACACTTAAAAACAAGAATTTGTTTCTTGGAGTTGTATTTTCTGAACTTTTCAATCCTATATTTAAAAAAGTTAAAATGGCAAGTACTTTACACTACCTGAAGTTCCCTAAAATTACATTTCTCTTTTTAAAAGATAGTTATGACATTTCCACTTACGTCATCAAAAGAATTCCTTTGGGGAAATTTGTTGACACACGAGAGACTCCCAGAGATGCAAAGGTTGCCTTGGACTATGATTCCCTGGTCCCAAAGCAATTCTTTTTCTCATTTCTTTTTGATCCTTGTTTCATTTCCTTTGATCTCGGCATCTATGGAAAATTGACACATATGTCTAGTTCGACTTATCTATTTATCCATAATTGAATCGAAGGCGCTGTCTTGTATTTATTTTGTAGAAGGCATTTGAAACAGACTTTCAAAACACGCTTGTTTAGATTTATTTGAAATCTGAAAGTTCTGTGAAAGAATTGAGTTGTAATCTTATCCTGCGTTGTGTTATTCTTAAAGGCTGTTTCTCTTAAATTTAAAGTTTGGAAAGTTTTTTACAGTAATGCAACTCATTAATTCGAAAAACTTGTATTTGATGTACACTGATTTATTGAAGCTTTTTTTTGGAGAAAAGTGGCGAACATTTTTACTTTTTGTCTAAGAATGGTCGCTTTGAATTAATTATTCATTATATATATTCTAAGCAAAACATTTTCATTTTACTTATGACATGTTTAAAATTGATTCATTTTCAATATTCTGATATAACAGAATGTAATTTATTTCATTTAAATTGGATGGAAAATGTCGAAAAATAGGAGAAATAGTTGTGTAATTACATAGAATTTCAGGAAATTGTAAGAGATAATTCATTTTATTCGTTTAGTTTTGTCAACTTGAGGTAATGCGTTTTCGTTTAGAAGTCTCTAATGTTTTTCTTTTATGATGAGTAGAGTCATAATAATCTAGTTTTATTATTATTTTCTTATTTTTTTATTTACATTACATTTATTTACATATTTTGGTTAAATATTTCATCAATACTGAACTCCGAAGAAATATGCTCGTCGAAATTTATTCATTAAAATATATGAAGTAGTGAAATACAGCAGCATTTCTTTAAATATATTATACATAATTAAAGATTTAATAAATAATTTCAATGAAATACTGAAAAAGCATTTCATGTTACTATAAGAAATAATTTTCTATAATACACAGGGTGGTCATAAATTATTGAACCCATTTCAAAAATTGATTCAAAAAATAAATAAATAAAACCTCTATGCTGTAGAAACTTTGTTCTTTTAAATGAGAGAGTAGTTTAAACAGTTTATTTTCAGATAGGTAACCAGCTTTACGGTGCTCTGAATCTGCTACCGCGGGAGATTCCCAACTCAAGCGTCAAAATGGCTACCGTACAGCAGAAGGCACGTCTGCCACATCTCTGGTTCCACGAAAGTAAATCAATTGCAAAACTTCTAAGACGTTTTCGTTTAGAGTATCGAAATTCCAAGTAAGAACCCGATTAAGCGTTGGTACACCAATTAAGGAGTGAATCTCCCTCACTCCTTCAAGAACTTCATCTCATATCGCGGTCGTCCATCCCCTTTCCTGTTCCCTTAAATTGTCCCTGCCATATTTCTATACATTTAAAGTGATATGGTAAAATATTCAGACAGTTCGCCACCCTCACCCACTCGACGGATTTCGACAATTTTTATTTCATATGAACCCAAATAGCACAAAACGCTGTACAGTATTGTTCCGATATCTTCACGATATTGTACGGCATTCAGAATACCGGACAACGTCGTAGAGATATCGCACAATATCTTGTGCTAATAGGGAATGCTTATGACGTCTAGATATGACATTAAGAGTCTAGATATGATCGAGCTCCTACTTGGAGACTGACAATTTCGATACACTAAGCGAAAATGTCTTTGCACTGTTAAAGTTGATTTTCTCTCGTAGAACCAGAGACGTGCCGTCTGCTTCACAGAGACCATTTTGACACTTATCCACTTCAGATTTGATTCGTCCTCTTCAGAAGATTTAGAGCGCCGCAGTAGCGGCACGTCGCCTATCTGAAAAAAATTGTTTGAATTACTCTTTCATTTAAAAAAACGAATTGGCTACACTATAGATTCTTTTATATTAGTTTTTGAAATGAGTACAATAATTTAAGTCCTCTCTGTATATATATACTTATGTATTCTATAATATTTGAAGTGTGAAACAGAGAAAAAAATCAAAGCTTTGCTTTGCAATGTTATATTCCATGTTACATTTCGAAGAAATAGATTAATCAGCCCTATCGAGAAGAATAATAAGTATTTAGTTGCTATATTTTTCTGAGAGCAGTATGACAACCTGTTTGTGCTTTCTTCATTCCTGTTAACATCTATATGTTTAAAATATTATGGTAAAAGATTCAGACAGTTCGCCAGCCTCACACACTCGACGGATTTCGACAATTTTTATTTCATATGAATGCTTATGACGTCTAAATATGACATCGAGAGTCGTCCGCCCTCCCACCCCCATTTTCGAACGAAATCGAAAAAACATTTCTCCACCATATTCTTTCTCTCCCATACATTCTGTATGGGGGAAAAAACCTTTAGATAGTTCGCCAGCCACAACCAGCCGACGGATTTCGACAATTTTTATTTCATACGAAAGCTTATGACGTCTATATATGTCGCCTGCCCCCCCCCAACCCCATTTTCTAAAGAAATCGGAAAAAAACATATAGAGAATTATACAAATGTTATAAGTGAGAAAGTTACTCAAAAACATTACAACTAGATGAGGTTTATTGAAAGATTTTACAATTTTAAAGGAATCTGTTGCCTACAAAGAATATGAAATATACTACGGTTTTAGGGTCTGTTCCACTGATCTTCATGCAGTATTTAAAACTGAAAAATTAGTGACTGAGAGCCTCGAAGCAGCGAGGTGGCAGGGGCAGTGCTGAGCAAAGTGAGTGCTGGACGCGAACCCGCCCAGAGGGCGGCGAGAGAGACTAGTAAGTAGTTAGCTCTTTCTTATCAAAAGGTTTCAAAATTAAGCCACCTTTGATTGCCATTTTTCCCTTTAATTTTAATTTCATTTTAATTGCCATTTTTTAATTGCTGCCTTTTAATTTCATTTCATGGTCCTTGAAGGGGAAATTTTTTGTGTTTATGACCGAATACTAATAACAAATAAGAATGGTGAAGATATTGTTCTTGGTGGGGCGTTATTCATACTGAATAATCTAAACCTATTGACTAATTAAAAGCTTATGTCAGCATTGGTAGAAAAGCATGAAACTTGTTACTCTGTTGCCAATATTTCTTTAAACAACATCAATATTTGACTCGATCTTTTATATTTCAATAACCATATGATAGTTTATATTAGAGTCAATGATTTTTTCTTTAAAAGAAAGGCATTGTAGAATTTTATACAAATCTTTCTTTAAAAATAAAATTAATATCGCCAACAGAGTATTTTAAGTGAAATTCTGTAATCTAAAATGACAAAAATTTTAATATTAAAATGTCTTCAATAATGCATCTGCTATGCCTTTTCATTTTTCATCTCTTATGTTTTATTCAGTAAATATATTCGCAAGATTCGTTATGTATTGAGAGCATAAGCATATCCATCATTGGAAATTCTGTCAAATTTATGTATTGATCCAAAAATGTTTTGTTTTTAGAATGGAATGTGTCGCGTATTTCAAATTTTATTCCCAAACATTGTTGCAAGTCTTTTAGTTTTCCTGCCATTAGGTACAAGAAAGATAAATTCAAAGAACCCATGACTCAATTCGAAGATGCCAGTTTTTCAAACACAAGATCGTAAAATTTCCATAATTTATGCAACTGATACTTATCCTTTGTCTGGGATGCTCTTCATCCTTCGCCGAAAAATTTCCTTTGTTGAAAAGACAGAGCATTAAGGGAGAGTAAACGAATTTAAAGTAACCTCACAATCAATATTAAAAGCAGAAATCTTTAGGTCTAATCTTAACACTGTATCAATAGAAACAAAAACAATCCCTTTCGGCAAGCTGTAAGTCAAAGGTAGATAGATTCCTTTACGTTAATGTTACAAAAGTAATGAAATATTACATATTGATCAATACAGGCATAGCCAATGACTTTGTTGCTTCCACACATTGCAATATTTACGTCATGATTCTGTTTTTCTGATACGCATATCCTCTACTTTTTTCTATTTCACCTCAGTAACATAAATAAAACGTATTATTGCAATAAGATAACTGTAACCCGTGCCAACTTTAGAGCAAACTTGAACGTGAAATCTTGTACGGGGAATACTATGGAAAGATTGTAAAATGTATGTTTCTTTGGTACATAAGACACCAATTTATTCAAAGAAGATATTTATTACCATATTACAGTAAAAGAAACATTACTGTACATATTTTAGTTTCAATATTTGCTTTTTTCAGTCAGGATAGATCTTCACGTGTTCCTGTACGCAACGTAATAAAAATTGTATTTGTCCCCCCCTCAACCGTTATTAAACCATGAAAGTCCTGCATCAATTTCCGCTCTTTCAGCTGTATCGTTCACTGCTCTAAACATTGAGACCGTCTTTTTACTTTCTCGTATACGAAGTATGCAAAGAGAAAGTATTGTAATCGTCAAAAAATTCGAACTCGAGATTTTGACGGATCTCCACGTTTTAGACCTCCCTGAGTCCGAAAAACACAATTTTGGAATTATGTCTGTATGTCTGTCTGTGTGTGTGTCTGTCTGTGAACACGATAACTCCAAAACTATTAGAGCTACGGGGATGAAATTTGGTATGTGGTCTTTGAACATAATTTGTAGGTTTCTATCAAATTTTGGACAAAATCCGTCAACGGGAAGTCTGTATGTCTGTATGTCCGAAGTCATGTGAACGCTATAACTCAAAAACTTGAATAGCTAAATGGATAAAATTTGGTACACAGTTTTATCGTTATGAATGTAGGTCCGTATAAAAGTTAGGGCCAAATCCGTCAAAAAGAGGCGTTCAAATTGCATATTCAATTTCTTTTAATCCGATTCTCATGCGCATGCGTATTGGTAGCAATCTGTTATTGTTGTAAATTTTATTTATAACAATAAATAATGTTTTCAAGCATCAATTGTTAACAATTTTTTTTATTGTTGTAAATCAAACCGATCTCATTATTTCAGCAAATATTTTATTCACGCGCTTTTGCAATTGTTACGGTTGTGGTAGTATAAATTGTTTTCTTGGGAATTCAATTCCAAAGCAGAATTTTCGCTTTAGTATTCATTGCATTGCCTATTTTATCGTGCCTGCTTCAAAGTAATATTTTTTTGAAACGTGGTAACAGATATTTGATTTCAGGTTTGTTTGTTTTTTTGTTTTACTTTCTCGTATATGAAGTATACAAAGAGAAAGTATTGTAATCGTCAAAAAAATTCGAACTCGAGATTTTGACGAATCTCCACTTAGAAAGTATACGAGAAAGTTTAGGGGAGACCACTCCCGCTGGTTAGTGACTAGAAATGAAGCGTTATTCGCCCATGAAAAGGGACTCTCGTTTGAGAAAACTACCATCAATTTTCAGTCTAGAAAACAATGACTGGCTTTTGACTGATATGAAGTCATCGATACTTTTCTGTGTAAAAAAATAAAATAACAGGTAAAAATTACGTGATATAAATAAATAACTACAAAATCAATGTATCAAACTCAATATACAATGAACCACAAAGTTCTTTCTTCGATGCAATGTATCTTTTCTCATGGGTCGAGAAATTTTCTCTATGTAAACTTGACACCATTTTTAATTTTGTTTCTTCGTCCACATCATCATCAAAAAGTGCTAAGACTGCTATTTCGTCAGACAAATACCATAAATGCTAGCTAAATTTCTGTAAAGCAGCTTTCGGGATACTTTCATTCACATTTTCATAAGCTTTCAAAGATTCCAAAAAGGACAAATCTTTGTAGGGTGCTTTAACTGCCAAAATGCATTGAAGCCATGGTTTAACGTAGATTGTCACGATAAACAAGCAGACGTCTAACAGTGCTTCCTTATCCTTGGTGTTTAATTTCAACTGAGAACTAAATAACGATAGTTTTAGGGAGTAAATCGCTCGGGCCATTCATCTAGCTTGGTGCATGGCATCCGGAGGTCTTATTTTAAATTTTTTTCTGTATCTTCACATAAAAATACGGTAGGAAGTTCGATGAACTCTCGATAGTCATCTCTGATCATAACGTTTTTAAGTTCAGTGCGGTGAAAGTCAAATAAATTTTCAAGTTCGGCTACGGTTCAGAAGAATTCCACTGTTTCTCTATAGCACTGTATTTTAGTGGAAGAAATGTTATATCAATTATCTTTGAGCTTTTTAAAGAGTGGAATATTGGGGTTTGTTTTCACTTGTTTAATTTTTACTTCGAATACGGCCTTTAATACCAGATCGTATACATGATGGCGGCAAGCAAAAAAAAAGCATTTACCTATCAAATTTTTGCTCGAGGAGCGCAAAAGCACCATTAAAACGACCTGTATTCAAAGCCGTAGTATCACAACAGAGAATGTTGACTTTGTCTTCGAGATTCCAATTTAAGATCGTCTTCCAAACAGCCTGCGCCTATTCTTTGCCTGCATATTTATCCAGTCCCGGCACAGCAATGAGTTGTTATTTAAGTCCATATGAAATAACAATAGGAAAGCGTTCTTCTATCGATTTTCGAGCACTCAAAGCAGGCAACAGTTTTAGATCCCAATGTAAGGTCACTACATCAGGTACCTTGTTCTGGAAATCAATTTTTACGTTTTCCGCGCGTTCCTTCAGTTTTTCTGTTCGGATTCTTTGAATTGAAGACTTGCTTATCGGAAATTCGTCAGTGTTACATCCGAGTGCATCAATAGTAGCTTCAATAATAAACACAGAATCTCGCATACTTAACTCACACCTGTCTAAAGTAGCAACTAACTTTGGAGTAACAAAATCTTTCCTCATTACTGATTTACTTGTCCCAGGTTCTGATCTTTCGATCAGTGTTGGGAAATCTTCTGAATTCATATTTTTACTAGAATTCGAAGAGGAAACTTCTTGCAATGATTATGATGCGAGAATGTTGAAGAGGAAACATGCTTGGTTCGCTGATTTTCTTCTTTGGCAGTTCGAAGTCGGGCCCTTTCCGCTTTATCGGTCAGTTTTTTATTCACTCCACCTAAGTGACCGGGTCGACTCGGCTCTCTTTGGCGCTGCAAGAACATCCTATCTTCCTCTATTTTCATTAACTGAAGTGCATCAGCGTGTGCAATCTCGAACAAATTGTCTATATTACTTACATATTCTGGGTGTCGCCGCTTGAATACGATTTGTAATTTTTTTGCATTTTTTTACAAGTCTCTCCAAACTTGATAAACGTTAACAAGTTTCCTCACACAATTTGGCAATGAACTGGCAGATATGCGTGCCTTTTCGCAAAAGATAATACATTCGCGAATAGTGAGATTTGCACCTTCATCAAAATTTAAATTCACTTCTCAAATATTGTAGAACAAAACTGCGAGAATTTATCCATTAGAAGGAAGTTTTCAACCCGTTATTTGATGTTTTATGTCCCCTATTAAAAATATCACTTTTTAGAAATACCCAATTCTACACACTCAATATACAAAATATCACTTTTTAGAAATACTCAATTCTACTGCCATGTTCTGTTCACTGATTAAAAATTATTCAAACATTTACTAACTAAACAACTAGGAATTATAAGCACTTTGACATGTGGACGTGCGTTGTCCTGAGTAAACTAGTACTGACACATTTCACGGGTTGCGCATTGCCACTGTCGAAGCTTTCCTAAAGCTTTTTTCTCTGTTTTGTTTTGTCTTTACCATTTGCAGATGCTATGTGCTCAGCAACAGATACGTGTCAGCGTTCGCTGGCTTAAGTACACAAGTACTGATTGACACGTGTAGATGCAAGTCGGCACGGGTTGCCGTGTTTCAAATTACATGAAACTTTATTTACAATTGTTTTGACACAGAAGGAAAAAAATAAGAGGGTATATGAAAAAACAAACGAATTTCATTTCTTTGGGACACTCTAATGTCTAATACTCATTTTTGAAATAAATTTCGTAATTTTGAAAACGAAACATGTGGTGAACTTGAAATAGTTAAATTCGAGTAAATTCTGGATTGATTGCGAAACTGGTAGAGGAGGTTTTGAGTTTTCACCTTCACCTGATCCTGAGATTCTGACCCTTAATAAATTTTTAATATATTTACAAAGATGTAATATCGCTTTCCTGCTTCGCTAGTCTTATATTTGGGGAGGGAGTTTTACAGACGTAAGCATCGAGTGACGGGCAGCGGTCATTCCGAGACACCTGACCTTGTCGACCATTTTGGCGACTTGGCGACAAATCGGTGATTCCAGAAAATGCGACCCTTTTCTCGATATCTCTATTAGGAAAGAAAATAAGCTAAAATGTACGAGAAAACTCCATGTGACGTCACGGTCTGTCGGGGACAGTATATAAGGAACGCACTTGGATGAGAGAGGAGTGTTGTTCCACTGGAACGACTTTGGAGTTTCGTCTGCAATGCGAGCTAGGAAGGCGGTGACTGAGCGCTATTTAAAGTGCTGTTATTGCCGTTATTAGTGATTTGCTTACTATTTGTGTTGCTAAATCTCAAAGTGCTTGTTAGATTGCAAAAATTGCATCTACATCATTTTTCGGTTTCATCAGTATTTTTAAATATTTAAATCTTCGACACCAAAGTTTCTTTGATCTCGTGTGGCATCTCTGGCGACTTTTGCAATTTAAACAGTAATTTTTAGCAGTTTTATTAAATATCTAAATTTTTCTTGATTATTTACTTTGTAATCGATTTAAATATTAATTGTCTTAACTTTTGATGTCTTTTCCATTAATGTTTAAACTTTATTAATTTATAAATCAAACTTTTTCAACGGGACTATTTACTAGCCATCTTGTTCTGCGTATGAATTTTGGCGTTATCAGGCTTTGGCGTCTCTCACTGGAAGCGTTTTCCTTTATGTATTTTGAATTCTTTTGTGCTTGACTAAACAAGTGGTTGGTGTTTTTTGCAGCTGCGGGCCCCAGGGCCGTTGGGCCTCTGGGGGCTTGTCCCTGAGTTATTTTTTCCATTAATAATTTTTCATTGAATCTTTTGGATCTGAAGCTGAAGTATATTTTTTTCGTTGGTATTCCTTTAAGGAAACAGTATGCGAAATCACCGTGATAAAAAGTTTAACATGTAATGAAGGTGTTTTCTACAGTGCAATTCCAGAACAATCTGTGAATTAAGATGCTGTGCGTAAAAGCAAGCAGTGATTGCTTCCTTATTTTAAAAACTCTGCTACTTGGTGGCATGAACACTTTTTTTCATCAGTGATCCTGATTAATTGAGTGCGTATTACCTCTTTCAAAGTCTGCAATTTGTGTTATACCTTCAGCATTTCTCTCGTTCATCGTTATATTATGTGCTGCAAAACTGATATAAATTGGTGCTTCATGATCCTGTTTTACGCTACAAATTCTGATGTGTGTGTTTTTCCAATCTTCAGCATTTCCAATTTTTTTGAATGAGTGGTACACGTCTAAAATGGCTGATGCAAAAATGAAAGTGTGCAAGTAACATGCTTCAAGTATAATTCTAGATTGAATACAAGTCAGATTCATTTAAAAAAAAGTGTGTTCAATAATTCAAGACTTTTTGTTATGTGGCACAGAATAGTCATCAATATATTTTGTTTCGAATTTAGGTTGTTTTTACTTAGTGTACTAACTTGCAATTTTTAGGCCTGCAGTGCTTATTTACATATGTGTAGCTACAATTTTTTATTTTGGTTAATATATATTCAGTCCTGTGCATCATTTTTATATATGCCTAATTTTGTGACAGTAAATAATTCAATATAAAAAAAAATTGTTGAGTAAAAAAATATTTAAATTTAAAAACTTTGTTTTTATTTAATTGTTTTAACGCAATGTACTATCTGTGTTTTCAGCAATTTAATTTAGCTGCCATGTTTTTCAAGTCTGCAAAGGTAGGTGATTTATATGAGCGTAGCTAGAATTGCATATTATTGTGTTTTATATTTCAGCACCCAGTATTGATTTAAGAATTGGTATATAATAATCTAATTTTGTCAATAGTGTATCAATCTAGCATTAACGTTTTTTAATTATCATACCAGCTATCCAATAGTGCTGAACTGTTATGACCTGTGATTTGTTGTCTGCTTAATTTGCTAATCTGTTCAAGATCTATTGTCTCCTGTTACCTGTGCTACGTGTTTTCCTGCACATTTGCGAATAAACCTTCATTCTCCATTATCCTACGTGTTGGACTGTTTACACCATACACCAAAAGAACGATTTCATAACAATGTATTTTGTAACAGGTCATGGCCCTTTTATTTCTTTTCTTCATCAATTTAAGTTACCTCCCAGCCCACTGAGCATTTGCGGGAAAAAATGGATGATGCCGATCACTAAATTTTTGATTGTGCTTTTACGTTGAGATATCACCTAATTAAACCTTGCTAGAGGTTAAGAAATATCTGTATTAAAAATGTTTTTAATAATAAAGGTTCACTGCTCAGAATGCAAAGGTGTGAAGTCTCCAGAAATGTTGTTGATCATGTTCTGAGCTTTGGGGATTGTTGGATGCAAATGGAGATGGAAGGTGACTGTAAATCTTTACATTTTCTTTATTTTGCATTTTTTCTCTTTGTGTTTATCTTGTGTGTTGTTTTCGTTTGTATGGGTTTTATCTTATTGAGATCAGTATTTGTTTCAAGCGTGTAAACTTAACTGATTTGTTTTTATTCTTTGTATCTTAAGCAAATTTCATTTGAAAGGTTAATAAATGCTGTTCCCCGGAGAGATACACTATGCTCTAAAACCTTTTGGATTGAGCGAGCTCTCTTGGGCATTAAAAAGCAGCATTTTT
Organism: Araneus ventricosus; assembly: GCA_013235015.1. Lineage (NCBI taxonomy): Eukaryota > Metazoa > Arthropoda > Arachnida > Araneae > Araneidae > Araneus > Araneus ventricosus. The sequence continues at coordinate 155,705 of BGPR01001407.1, forward strand.
GTGATTCACGTCAAAGAATTTGAAAATTGAATGACATAACATAAACTAAATTCGAATACAACAGTTTGTTAAGTTTTCAAATTGGTTTATACATCATCTCGATTTCACCAACCGACAGCTAAATCTTTTTCGGAAAGACGATTTTATCTATGTTCAGCAAATCCTAAAATATTTTTCGTAGAAATTTTAAATTCTATGTTATTTAGAAATCTAGTTACCTCTAAAATAAAAAAAAATAGAATCGGAAAGGACTAGTTGTTTATCGACTGGTTTTTACACAAATAAGTCCAGTCTTGCTTGAGTTTAGTGGACAAGAGACTATAATACATTCTTAGAAGTTTCTTTCTAAACTTAAGGATCGAAATAAAATACGAAAGTAGCCCCTTAAAAGTAGGCATTCCTACGAATTCCTGCCGATTATTTCCGGATAATGTTGGATCAAGTAGAAGAACTTCGAAAAGGAATCCGATTCTTTCTTAATCTCATATCTTTCATTCGAAATTCCACAATATACCGTTTCACGTAATTTGTCTTTGAAAATAAAAGTTTTATTATTTTTTTGATATTTACTTTATGTTCTATTCAGTATTTAAACTCTAAAAATTAACTGCTGGCCCATAACTCGATGCATGTTATCGGAAATGAGATCGAAAACAGATAAGAAAAATATATAGGCTATTAAACTTTAAAAAATGTCTTGCAATTATGAAATGTAGCGTCGGATGAATCGATAATTTTTTGAGAAATGAAAACTAGTTAGCTTTAAACACATCATTTATGCATTCTCCGCCTGATTTATTTATCCCTAAAAATACATGATATTTCATCATGTGCAGTGTAGAGTAGACATCTTAGTAAACAAGCAGTCGTTGAAGTCCCAATCAGTTTATTTAATTTACTTCATAAGTTTCAGCTGGTTTTAAATATTTCTGAGGAATATCAAGCCATGATTTAAAATATGGACGCAAAGCGCAGTCACCAGCGACAAAGAAACAAGCCGCGCCGAAGCGGGCGTCTGGTATAGAGGTTACATGACTTTGAAAAGAGGAAGTTGAATCACCGCTTCGAAATTAAGTAGTATTGTAAAACAGGAGAATCCCCGAGAGCGTTAGAACTGTTGAAACGGATTTCAGCGAGTTAAAGTGACAGTTAATTGTGTTCTAGAGCTTAAGAAGAAATAATTTTATAAATTAAATTTCGAGTAGCTTTTTTAAAATTAGGAAAGTGTTAATTTATTACATATATATATAACAATTTGAATATGCATAATTTGTGAAAATCAATTCCATTATTTGATGAAAGCAAATTCATAAGTTTTCAGGCAAACCGTGAAAGTGAGATACTGATTGCGATTTTATTATAAAGTGTGAAGAAATGTTTCTTTGAATTTTCACTTATTGATATGTTTGAAAATTAAAAGAAGGAAGGCAGTGGAAAGTTCCAGAATTTTCTGGAATCGAAGAAACACTAAGAACTGATCTCTGGGCATGTAGTTTTGAGATCAACGTAGAAATTCCAGTAACGCCTCCACTTTCAGTAATAATGGGCGCTGATCATTTTAATGCAGCAAGTGGACAGGAATTAACGAGGAAAAAGGAAGGAATGTAACTGTAAGAGAACTGACAGAACAATATAACGTGACTGGCTAGTGAAAATGTGAAGATTCAAATACGGCAGTGGACATTTGCTCGGGGAATGGATGCCGTGACGATGAGAGCAAAGGGATTGGAGATGCGAAGGCAACTTTAAATAAGGTCAGCATAAACGGATTCTTTTCAATGTAATAATGCAAACGAACAAGTGAACTTTTACTTAACATTTTCATAAGCGGATTAAGAGGATAATGTTACGATGAATCTGTAGAGGTTACCTAGTGGAGATTAACCTACAGATATGTTATCATGCTACTATGCTCGATGACAATGTTTTATATGTTTTCTGAAAGTATGACAGATCTTCAGTAATATACAGACAATTTTATTATGTCACAATTCCCTGTAATTTACGGAGGATGATTATATGCAGCACACAATCTATATCCCAGCAGCTATGTCTGGGAAATAATATCTAAGTACTCATGGAACTCAGAATATTGTTACAAAAATCTTTCTGTGGGTGTATGGTGAAAACAGTCCAACACGCAGGATAATGGAGAATGAAATATTCACAAATATGCAGGAAAACACGTAGCACAGGTCCAGGAAACAATAGTTCTTTCACAGATTAGCAACGTAAACAGATAACAATTCGCAGGTAATAACAGTTCAGCACTTTGATATTTAGAAACACAAACAGTCAGCAAATAACTAATAACGACAATAACAACACTTTCAATAGCGCTCAGCTCACCAACTTCCTAGCTCGCACTGTCGACGAAACTCTAAAGTCGTTCCAGTGGATCAATACTGCCCTCTCTGATTTAAACGCGGTCCTTATATACTCTCTCCGACAGGCCATGACGTCACATGGAGTTTTCTCGTACATTCAAGCATTCACCCTTTCCTAATAGCGATATCGAGAAAAGGGTCGCATTTTCTGGAATCATCTATTCGTCACCACGGTTGCCAAATTTGTTGCCAAGTCGCCAAAATGTTTGCCAAGTTCGTGGCCAAGGTCAGGGGTCTCGGAATGGCCGATGCCCGTCACTCCATGCTTACCCCTGTAAAACTCCCTCTCCAACTATAAGACTAGCGGGGCAGGAAAGCGACATTACATCTTTACAACAATATTGTACAATGCTAGTTTAGTTCAGCAACAACTTTGCTGTTGCTTTTTTCAGAATTCAAATGTTTTAAAAACATTCCCCCATATAAATCTTTTTTCAAATAGATTTTAAATATTTCTTCTCCTTTTTCTCATAATTTAAAAAAAAGAACCACCGCAAAGCCCCCCCGCCATTCCCAGTCACATCCATTCCAATCTGATCAGGAGCTATCTACGCTCGGGTAAAGGGTATAGGACGTGGCGTAGTAGTAGCAGTACTCATGGAACGGAAAGACAGATGAGGACACTTGACAAGACACTGGAGATATTGGTACAGACACTGAAGAATTACTACACTAGATACTTAGTATATATACAATTGATTTTAAACGCACTCATGAACATGTGGTTATGTAAATCCTACAAACCTTATTAATTTAATTTGAGTCTGTTGACTTTTAAGAGTCTGTTGACCCTTAACATTAATATATATAATCATCTTAAAGTGTCCGTGACTCTCTGGGACGAGTTAAAAATAAACACGCCGCTTTGCTCTGCGTCATTAACGAACGCGCAAATCCGATTTCTGCTACGGCGTCAAAGGAATCAGACAGGTTTTCTTTTATTAAAGCTAAGCAAAAATAAAAATTAGTTATGGGATCGTAAATTTCACTTCAAATAGCCGTTACTTATTCATGCTAGAAGGTCAATAAGCTGAAATCGTCTATTTCATTTCTTTTATTTTCATTAATCATCTGTTTCATTCCTTTTGCATTTTCTTTATACCCTCGCTAAAAGTAAAGTAAAGTTATTTATTAAACGAAAGTTCGTGCAATTGATTCATGGAGTGAAACAACTCAGGCAGGTTTTATTTAAATCTAAGCAGTTTCCCTTATTTTTTTTGTTAAAAGGTTTTTTTTAAGATTTGTATTTGTGTACATGTTTTTATTTTGCATATAATGAAATTTCTTAGTTCATAAAATTCCTGACTCTTATTGTTTACTTTTAATGTTCATATATATTTACTTACATCTAAAATTTAATACAAATTGTATTTTTTCATTTGTTAAGCACTTTGCCATTGTTCATGAGACTTTTTACTACAACTTTTGTTAGTAAATATGTGACAATTATGTCTGAGATATTGTTGGCGGACTAAAATCCCGTCTTAGACGGGCACAAATCTTCTAGTTAATAATAAAACGTCTTTGGGTGAAAAGACGATTAGGGGGAGGGTAGGAAAAGAAGGGTAAGCAAAAATAAAAACACTTATCAAAAGGTGCGAGACAAAGGAAAACGGTTTTGAACTGCTGGTCGAAGATATGCTGTATACCTTGAAGAAACCAGGGAATGTGCCACCCTTGAATGTCAGAGACTAGAGTTTGCGCAATTAACCCCTTCGGCCGCATATGTGCGTTTCAGCTTGACTCATCTCAGGGCCGAGCGCCGCATCCATGCGTTACGGCGAAATTGCTGCTGTGGGCCGAGAGCCGCACATATGCGTTTGGCTTTCGAAACAAAATGTTTTCTATCAGATGGCCTTACTATTCCATGTCTCTTTCAAACGATTGGTCCCGTACATTAGTATTTCTCTCTCCGAGGTCAGATTGTAGTCGGCCCCTGTGAATCATTATTAGAATTACTTGATTTTTGAGAGTATAAACAGAAACACGTGCTGGCGAGTGTAAATAGAAGCATGTGTTAAAGAGCTCTTTAACTCATTTTGGAGTGATTGTTTATAGTTTCTTCTCTCGCTTGGGTTGGGATTTTATGGGAGATATTCTGTCAAGGGTTTTTATGCCTCTCTGTTTTATTTTTGCAGTTATTGCTAAAAGAACGCGTTAACTTTCTGAGGAGGTTTAATATGTAAATTTTTAAATGACAATGCTCTCGTTCTGTGGGCACGCTTCCTTCAGCGGGCGTCCGTCCCGAGTTAGGGGGTTAAGGGTAGTTGGAACCCTAAGTCCGTATACCTTTCTCATTACACTGAAATGAGTTTTTGGTAAATTTTTAATATTTTTATAAATTTATAAAGTATTTAATAAGACATAGTGAAATATTACCCTATTTTGACACAAAAAAATTGTAAAAAATAAATTTTGAGCTTTTTTAAAAAAAGGCTCATTTTAGTATATTGAGAAAGGTGTACTTTACTTGTATAAAAAATTTCAAACATGGATCTATAACAGAGTTTGAGAAAA
>BGPR01001407.1:160618-170688 GCA_013235015.1 Araneus ventricosus
ATTTCAGTATAATGAGAGAGATGTACTTTACTTGTATAAAAAATTTCAAACATGGATCTATAACAGAGTTTGAGAAAATGTACATCGAAATGGACAATTTTACATTTTTTGTTTTGAGATAAGAAATTTGTAAAAAATAAATTTTTCAATTAAAAAACATTTCAGTATAATGAGAGAGATGTACTTTACTTGTATAAAAAATTTCAAACATGGATCTATAACAGAGTTTGAGAAAATGTACATCGAAATGGACAATTTTACATTTTTTGTTTTGAGATAAAAAATTTGTAAAAAATAAATTTTTGAATTAAAAAACATTTCAGTATAATGAGAGAGATGTACTTTATTGTATAAAAAATTTCAAACATGGATCTATAACAGAGTTTGAGAAAAGATACATCGAAGCAACAGAGTTAGGGTTAATGGACTCAGGGTTCCAACACCCCTTAAGGAAGTATGAACAAAATAGGACTGTAAGACTCCGAGATGAAGGATTTTCTTTTCACAAAATCTCGTAAAGAATAGACCGACATGGCTGAGCAATCAAATAAATGCAGAATTTAACACCTATATTCAACAATGGGACATCTACACAGGTTTCCAAGAAGTAATTATATCAAGTTTTACATATTTCATCTCATTTATTACCATTGCTCGCGAAACAGTAATCTCTTTTATATTTCTTTACATTAAACTTTTTGTGTTATTACCACATGTTTGATGCAACTTTCTTGGATTTTAGAATTTTTTTTTATCCATTATTGAATGTTAAAGAGAAACTGAATAATATTTTCTATAACATGATTTTTGCTTTTTCTTTTTATCTTCAAATGATAGTTTATTTGAAAATTTAGGCATAAACATAAAATAATTCAAGGTATATTTAAAGAACATCGATTATTTAAAATAAACGTTTAGATATAAAAAGCAAGAAGTCAGTGTCTCATTTCATTCAAATGGTCGCGCGTACCTCTGACATACAAAAAAAAATCTCTTCCGGCAAGCTGGAAGTTGATCAATACAGACATAGCCAATGACTTTATTGTTTCGACACATTGCAATATTTAAGCTATGATTTTGTTTCCATGACGTTTAATTTTTTACTATATCAAGGTTTTATCATTCCATTTTTCATTCCAAAAAGTTATGATAGATTTATCGGTCAGAACATTGGCCAATTTTTTTTTTTATATCTCAACAAATAATCATTCAAAGGTTAGGAGTCATAAAGAAATAAACATCCCAGCCGTGGAAACATCTCATAGACAACATTAAGCCAGCCTATCTGAAACAGTAACAAGAAATTGAAAATTGACACGAATGAATAAAGACTCTAGATTTCAAATTTAATTTATTTAATATCGCTTACAATATAATTGTGCGAACCATTACTTTGCCATATGGTGATAAAAATCACATGACATTTAAACACTACTAGAATGGGCTCATTTAGATAACTCCCTGATTACAGAGATAATACTCACTAAATTCTTAACACATAAGAGAATAAAAATTATTAAACATTGTAAGTGGCAAACTTAATACAAGTGTTTAAAGCATAGGATATGAAGGCAGCAATTTTGAACAGTAAATTTAAATCTCCATCGACAATTAAAAGCAAATACTCAGGCAGAAAAACCAAAAACAATTTTAAAGCTAGTGAGATATTTTTTAATATGAAAAAGGATAAAGGGAACTCTTATTTAAATTTCTATCTTTTTCGACTATTTTATATCAAACTTATTAAACAAATCTTGGTGCCACCATGTTTAGTTAAATATCAAATTAAAGTAATCTGTCAAATGAATTAATTATCAAATTAATTATTCCAATTAAATGTTTGATTAATTTAAATTAACTATTTATTTAATTAAAGTAAAATAATTAATTAATTGTGACGAAATCTTCACTTTTTAACCTTTAACCTTTTTTAAGGCTCATAGTATTTGCCAGCAATTTTAATCTTATAATTACTAATATAATAGCCCAGATCTCTCGGTAACGCTCTGACATCACGAACAAAAAAATTCGCCATAGCACTGCGAGACGTTAAACAGCATCATTTCATTGCTAGAGAATCTAAATTTCAGTAATTTTTAATTTAAAAAAGTAATTGTTGTTCTAATTTCAAATTCAATAGCTCTAAAATATTTAAATAAAATTTTCTATCCATTGGTATAAAATTTGTCTCGCTTTGATCAGTAGTTCTCGAGAAATTTTAAATTATATTAATCATATATTTCAAATTAATTTCCTTTTTTTAATAGAAAGTAGTAAATCACGTCAGTGGTACATCATGCGCGTGATATAGTTTGGACGCCACGATGCAAATGATTATTTTCTGCAATCGTGATGATATAATTTGATAATATTTTTTGGCAACGTTTGACAAGCAGAGAAGTGATTTGTTTTGATTAGAATTTCGAAAGAGAATTGCTTCGAAATTTTAACTTTTGACTTACGTTTGACAAGCTGAGAACATGAATAAAATAGTGATTATCTTACAGTTGCCTGGTTTTTAAGGCCTACTATAAGGTATAAAATTCTCCCTTAATATTATTAATTCCCTATGTCTTGCATTGTATTTAAGAGAAATTCTTAATCAGAATGAGGTAAGGAATCGTACTTGATGAAGAAGATTATTGCGTTCGTCATTTAATCAAGACTCCACATATTTGTAATTTAAATTAACATCAGTTCGTTCATAAGGCTATCAACCAAATTCGTGCAAAAACTTTTCTAAGACCTCTATCCTATTCTACATCGCAAACTGTCCTATTAAAGAGAAAAAAAAATGACGGAGTATGCAAAATTTGTCCCCAATTATCTCTACTGATCCTATTTACTTTTAACGGTGGAAGGAGATATAATTCGTCGTTTCGCAAGCAAAAACACCTATCTCAATTATTTGGAATTGGAGATGGTAGTGTTGCTTGTTAAGCGATGAAATATTGAATTATTTATCATTCTCAATGATCAATTTTTGTAAAATTCTTAAAAACTATTCATAACTTATGAAATAATTAGCTTCCTGATGTTTTTAGAAATATTTTGGGATAGTGTAATTTTTTTTGGAAACTACGACATTTTAAAAATTTTTGGTGCAACAGATTTTATCATTTTAATTAAAAATAAAGTTGCAGACGATAGAAAGATTTTGTGTTGGAATTCCGTCCAGTGTTAATCGATATAAACAAAACTGAAACACAACAATGTGTAATTAAATTTCATGTCATTCTTTAAAAATTATTAATAACAATTAATTATAGAGAAAATTAAAAATCGTTTGGTTCGCTTGATATTTTCATTTTAATTAAACGTTTCAAACGATAAAAGATTTTGTTTATAATAATATTTAATATAAAAGTATTTTTTACATTAAAAAACTATTAGACGAGAAAGTAAGTTTATCTCGAGCATCAAAGTACTAAAAATCTGTTACTACGAGAACAAAGTCGCGGGCATCGGCTAGTTTGCCTATATATTGCAAATTCAAGAATATATATACAATCATATGCAACAAAACTTTTATGTCTGACAAAATAATTGGCAAGAAGTCGCGAAACTTGATGCTAGTCGTTATTGCATCACCGTTCACCATATGGTTATTTGTATTTCAGATTCACATCAGTAATCATAAATTCAAATTAGCAGCAATTAATATTAATTAAAATTAGATAATACAAACTCACAAACAACACCAAAAGCTATTGGAAATGCATGAGAGAAATAAAAAGAGATGTTGACATATCTCACAACAATATAAGTATCTAGTTCTCGTCATTGACAACCGCTTTAGAAATAAATCATTTATAACTAGCTAATCCCGTGCAGAGATCTTCGCTCGGCTATACGTATACCATGATTTTCCTGATGCTTCTAGAGCCAAATTGGCGATTCAGCGCTCCAAGAATATTCGCCAAGAGCTCCTTAAAAAAAGGGTTCCAAGTTGTGTGCGCACCCTATGTACAATATTCCCAATAGTAAGTTCCATCATGTTCACCTCAATTTGTGAATTGACACGATTTTATCTTTTCTAACTAAAACTATTTCGATGTTGATCTAAACGTTCTCTGGCTCGCCTAAGCGCATCTGCTTCATTTCTAACTGATGTCTAGAGCCAAACTGGCGATTCAGCGCTCCAAAAATATTCTCCAAGAGCTCCTTAAAAAAAGGGTTCCAAGTTGTGTGCGCACCCTATGTACAATATTCCCAATAGTAAGTTCCATCATGTTCACCTCAATTTGTGAATTGACACGATTTTATCTTTTCTAACTAAAACTATTTCGACGTTGATCTAAACGTTCTCCGGCTCGCCTAAGCGCATCTGCTTCATTTCTAACTGATGTCGTTTGAATAACTTCATCCAAGGTTTCCTTATATTATAAGAAATATTGAGAATTTCTCATCTTAAACTAATTTTTCTTTAGAGAAAAAAGTAATTTTACCATAACGAATATAGTGACAGACAATGGCTATGAATTTATGCCTAACGGGGATACCAGTTTTGTTTTGTAAGAAAACCAATCGTTGCCATCGGCAAAAGAGAAATAAACCTCTTCCGTGTCTCGTTTTTTAGCGTTTTATATATATATATATATAAATTATTATTTAAACAAATTCAGAAATATGTTTGATATTGGAATTCTACTTAATATAAAATTATATATATATATATATATATATATATATATATATATATATATATATATATATATATATATATATATATATATATATATATGTGTGTGTGTGTGTGTGTGTGTGTAATAATCTCACTTAATTTTATTTCAAATTCTAATATTATATATTTTAAAGTCTTAATGTATTTCAAAATCACTTTTCTTAAACTCCAGTTTCGTTCTTTTCCCGCTCTGGAGGTATATTAAATCTCTCGTTGTGGGCATATTTATTGCTAAAAGAATATTCTAATTGCTTCCACGCGCCAACTTAAATCGCGAATTCTTTTCCAGACTTTTCCCTAAAACACTTACGTAATATACTAAAAATAGCTATTATTCCCTTCACTTTGATCACGTGTCTATCTGTTAAATCACTACCTGAGAAAAAGCAGGGATTTTCTGTCCTCTTTTGGTTTGAAAACTTAAACTAAGATGTACGTACATTCCGTCACTCTCCCATAATAAAATGAAATTTATAATAACTCGGCCTGTGTTTTTATTTAACGACTACAACAACGAAAACATTTCATATATATATATGTACACCACAATGATAACACAAAGCAAATTTCTCTTGACTGTCCTTCATCCGCAGTCGGAATCTTAGATTAAATACTAAACTTCATTTCCGCATGCGTAACTGAATTCCTTGACATGACCCTGCAGAAATCAGCAGCTACATTAATTTGTTTAAATCCAATTCATCATAAAGTCGCTGAGAGAGTTAGCGTCAATTGACTTCATGTTTATTAATTGTCATAATAACTCAGCCTGTCAGATCTCAGCTAAAGAGATATCACTCTTGTCAGCAGAATTTTATCATTAAAGACCGAATTGTGTATAAAGCTTAGAAATAGATGGACGTGAAGCATTAATATAAATTTGGTACTTCATTATCACTGTACTTTAAATGTTACTGTCGAGCATAAAGAATTTTCGGTTAATATACAAGGTTATTTAAGCATTTATTGTCTCATTAATTTAACATAAGAGACAAGAACTTGTATTTCATGTTGCGTAACAAAGAATATACTGTTGCAAAAATCGTAAGGTGGATGTACGTTAATGCAGTCCAACAAGCAGAATAATAAAAAAAAAAGAAATGAAGCTTTATCCACGAAAATTACAGAAACCAGCGGGAGTGTTCTCCCCTAAACTTTCTCGTATACTCCTAACACATGTAGGGGGAAAAAATAAGCTAAAACCCCTAACGCATTGGAGATAAAAAAAATAAGCGAAATTAAGTCAGTTCCCCGCAAACTCGCTCGGATAAAAATTTCGAATCTGCTTTATTCCCAGAACGCAACAAGTTTCTCCAGCATACGACAAAACAAACGGTAATAAAATAATCCGATCAGGATCAAAATTCGCCAAAAGGGAGAAAAAAGAGCCAAAAGGGGAGAAAAAAGCGCCAAGCAGGAGCCGCTGATTATCATGCACAGAAGAGCGCGTGGAGATAACGGATTATCTTCAAAAGTAAAATCATACAGACAGACAGTCAACCCGTTGACGGATTTGGCCCCAAATTTTATACGGACCTACCAAAGCCGCCAATTTTGAAGCCAAGTCTCCAAACTTGCCTCCAAGTTTGCCGTCAAGGTCGCAAGTTACCAAGGTTAGCATGACATGGAAATAACTTTACAGCTTCGTATCATTATTATTATTTATTATTATTGATTATTTCTTTATTAACTTACAGTGCCTGGAACTTTAATCACGCCCAGAGCATTGATGTATGTTTTTGCATTTAATTTTTCCTTTATTAAAATGGATTTGTGTTTGAAAATTCAAATAAATAGATAAACTTTTACTGAATGATTCGTTGAAATGCTGCCTTATAAACTGAACAAAATGTAATCATCCCTGATGAAGTTTAAAAAAAGGAATTACATTACTGACCAAATGTAGATTTTACAGGCTTTCAGCAAGAATTTTTTAAAAATGTAGACAATGATGGTAATGATGTTATTGATGGGTGACAATTCATGATGTATATGATGGGTGACATTTGCTTAGAAAATATTAGGATTTTTAAATTAAGATTGAGTAATAAATGTTCATTAGTGCAAATACAATATTAAAACAATAAAGAAATTCCTTCTTCATACGCAAATTTTTTCTTGGCTAATACATTCTATATAATGAGATTTCGTCTCAGTATCTGTGATATGCGAGGCAGATGCTCCAGAAAAGACACAAATAGCAACTCGGTTCCCTCTACAAAATTTATATACCAAGAAAAAAAGAAGAAACGAGCGTATTCTGCATAATTGCCTTATTTAATAATTAGCTGCCTTCGGCGACCAGTTTGTTCGCCGGTAATATGATTTCAAGTGAATCACTTATGCATAATTTGATATTCATGGTTCCCTTAGCAAAGCAATTTTAGCTTCAAATTGCGTTAGACATTTAACCCGAGTTCTCCTCGTAGCCAACTTTACTTTCTTACTCCTTATGAAAAATACGCATCTGATTTCGACATAAAAATGGCGTGACATATTTTACGTCCAAAGACATGCTGTAACGGCTTAAAACATGTAGATGAAAAGAATTAAAACATATCAACCATAATCATTCAGTATCTTGAGAACTTTCTTTACAGATTTCACAGAAAAATTGATGGAATATAAAGAAGAAGGTAAAAGCCAGTAGAATGTTATCATAGCTTTTAGCAATGGAAGAATTAAATATATATTTAAACAGTGGAAACGGTTTGAATTTCATTATAACAATGGAAAATATTGTAGTAAATTATGCCAAAAAAGATTTTCAAAAGTTTATCAAAATTAGACAAAGAAATTGCACGACAACTTAATTGATATCATTGAAAAGATAATGTTTTACATTTTCAGATGGTGTAAAAATAATTTTTGTGCTGTAATGTTTTCGGAAGTTGTTACAGAAAAACGCCAAAATTTTGCTTAATTTTTAATTAATTTAAATCCTAATTAAAATTTCAAAAACCGGGTCCGAGGTGCACATTCCCACCCTCCACAGTATGTTTATGCCAAATTTTGTAGCTCTTGGTCTAGCTGTCTGCCCCGCAGAGCGCCAAAACACACAAGCAGACACATACACATTCTCCTTTATTATTAGTAGAGATAATATATGTTAACATGTATAATTTATCTAAACTCGCAAGTCAAATTCTAGTACACAGCGAATATTTCTGAAACAGATTTCTACCGAAGAGCTCAATGTTTTAATGTTTTAATAATATTAAATTTTATTTTGTAATTATCCATTAATAATAAAAAGTTCATTTCAATATTTGTTGTCTTGTCACTTGCTAAGAATATGGTCACAATAAATAAAAGACGTGTAAAGCTCGTAATAGTAGGGATTAAACACCTATCACAATATGAAATTTCAATTATTTTGCCGACGAAAATTTGAAGAGCACGAATAGCTTAGGTTTAGAAATCTTGGGAAACAACAAATAGTCCTGTCGAACAAGCTGGTCTTCAAAGTTGTCTATTAAACAGGCAAGAACAAAAAATATGCTGTTCGACATTTATGCGCAAATTGCGCATGCATGTGCAACTCCAACCATGATTTGAATTGTTTGGAAAATGCATTATTTTGTTCTGCCATTTCTTGTTGGGGAAAACTTTCTACCTTTCGGTTGGAAAACTTTAAACAATCCACTTGTCAAACGCTACTCCCTAACTTTGTTTCGAACAATTAAGAGTGTGATGTTCAACACATTTATTTAAAAGTATTTAAAGTTTCGTTAATTGAATCGAAATGTTGTCTGCTTTCAGTTCAGACACTAATCGCATTACGCTTTGTATTGAATGATTTTGAAATCACGCTTGCAGAAGTCCCATTTCGTGCATTAGAGAGCAAGACAAAAGTTCACGTTCAGATTCAAATTAAGGTATCCGAACACGTTCGGAGCACTTTTTTTAAATTGTGAAATAGAAACACTAAAATATGTTTTTTAGATTCGAATTTAATAAAGATTAATATTAGAGTATGATTTTTGAGTATAAACTTTTATAAATTTACAAAAATCTTGAATTTCTGCTGCTTTTTAGAGGAAATTACTAAAAACTTCAAACATGCTAGAGGTCAAACTTTTGTAATAATTCAAATAAAACTAATACTCAAATAAACTACATGCACACAATACAGTACAATAAATAAAATACATACATAAACTAGTGCTTGCACTAGAATCTTAACATTCTTTGGATAAATAAAAATTTTAGAGCTAATCGAACAAACATTACAAGATTTTCAGCAAATTTTTTATGTTATTTTTCAAATAAAAGACCATAATTTAAAAAATATTGTTACAATATACATTATTCTTGTACCTTCACTAGCGACACATTTGAAGAAAGCGTTCACAAAATTTCAGAACAATCGAATGATAATATTTTGAGTTATCATGTTTGAAGTGTGAAAATTATGCATAAAATCTAGTTTTGAGAAAAATCAAATTTTAGTTTTGCCACGAGCTTAAATTAAGTATTTAAACTTTTTAAAAAATCCTAAAAATATACAAACATCATATTAACTAGAAAAAATGCAGTTTAAAAGAATTTTTGACAGGTTTCTGTCCCTTTTAATGAAAACTTCCGGTTAATTAAGCGCCCAGTTCCGGTTTTCGGTTTATTATAAAACAATTAATAGCTCATCTACTAATTAACGTACCGACAAAAGTAAATATGTTTTAGAAAGGTAAATTAATGAACTATCCAAAACATCAAAAATTAAAAAATGGGAACTTTGGCCGAAAATCGAATTTTCAAAGTGTTCGGATACCTTAAAGGGAGGAAGAAAAATGCTAAACGAATAGTGGCATTACGATTCGATTTAAGTGACATAATGAATGTATGATATTACCAATAAGCATAATTTAATCGCCGCGTAAATAAGAATTGTGAAAGCTAGATTATCATATGATAGATAGCATCAAGAGTCCTGCTCATGCTAGGTCATGAACTGTGCTCTCGTTATCCCTCTCTTTTCGCTAGAAAGTAGGTTCCTCTGCACGCCTCAATTAAGCCGCTCGATGTTAACTATGTTAATGCAACTATATCCCGTTTAACTTTCCCCTCTGGTTATCACTAATTTAATTAACTACTTTTAACCCATTAAAGTCTATCCCGGTGATTATCTAGCTAAGTAGCCATGTCTTCATGTCAATTATTAAACTCCTTGTTATCTTTCTGTTGTATATATTTTCCCCCTGTAAAATTCTCCCTCTAGTTCTTAAATAAATGTTCTGTATTTAAAATGAAGTCTCTTCGTTCTTTCATGTAATATTTTGTCTTAAATTTAATGTGACTGAAACCCTAATAAATCCCCTAGACCTAATTCCGATCCCCTTAACCCTTAAAGGTAACCCCTCTGTGAGCGTTCTATTTAATTTCCTGT
>BGPR01001407.1:170698-195464 GCA_013235015.1 Araneus ventricosus
TTTTCATGTAATATTTTGTCTTAAATTTAATGTGACTGAAACCCTAACAAATCTCCTAGACCTAATTCCGATCCCCTTAACCCTTAAAGGTAACCCCTCTGTAAGCGTTCTATTTAATTTAATGAAATTCCCACATGAATCTGACAGAAGTAGGTATTATTCGGTAATGAAAATAAACAATTATAAAAGGATTTAAAATTTATCTACAAGAAAACGCAATTAAACATCAGTCAAAGTAAAATTAAAACCTCTCGTGTTTCATGAAAATTATTAGAAAAATGATCTAAAAAGTGTATTTACTAGATCTATTACAAATTGAACAACAAGATAAAAAATTTAAATTACCCTGTCATTGCAAGCAGAGATTTTAGAAATAATTGCACATTAAATTTTGTATTGAATTATTTAGAAATAAAACACGCAGAAGTCCTATTTCATTCGTTGAAACAAAATGATGAACAAATTCGTTGAGACAAAATTTCATGGTTCAGTGTCAAATTACAGAAAGTTGAAGGGAGGATGCTAAATTCTTAGATAGCGTTTTATTCAACACTGCGCTTAACAGGATATTAGGCTGAAAGGATAACTAACGAAAAAAGACAATGTTGTTATTCGCTAATGAAAATAAACAAATTGTTTCAAAAATATTTCAAATCGCTGAATGAGATAGAAATTGAAAAAAAGAGATAAACTCAATTCGTGAGTTGGGATTTCCATTAATTCAGTGATTCTCAACAATTGCTTATGATAATCGAATATTAAATTCGGTAAAATTTCATATAATTCGACTTCCGTTACAGATATTAATACACGGAGATATTTCATGAAAATAATAAAAGGAAGTAAAATTTAGTTGCAATAAAATAAGCGAATAAACATAATTCATCGTAAAAGTCAAAACTCTCGTGTTTCATGGAGGTTGTACTGAAACGAAAGATAAAAAGAGTATAATATAACAAGTAAGTTTTGGTCGAAAACTTTCAAAAACATTGGCTACAAACTGAAAAATTAAAAAAAAAAAATAAAATAGTAAAATTTACCGTTTTATCGCAAGCAGTGATTTTGGAAATAACACAAATAAGCTCTTGTCAAAAGAATATTCTGAAGAAGCATTGCACTAAGTTAAAAGAAACTAAATATCTTGTTTCAGTTTAAAGCAAAGACAAATAATGGAAATTGGCTGAAAATCAAGAAAAAGACTCACTCGAAAGCGAGTACACTCCACAGTGCCATTGTCTACATTATCTGTACCAAATTTAATAGCTATAGTTTCAACGGTTTACCCTGTAGAGAGCAAACAGATGAATAAACATAAACACTTACATATTTTCCAAAATTAATAATCGAGATACAGTAATACCTCGTTACAATAATACTTTGGGGAACCAAATAAAGATATTGCTATAGAAGATGCGTTGTTATATCGAGGGGCGATATAATTATAATTAGAAAAAACTTAAATTTTGGTTGTTTTAATGTGTAAACAATACAGCAATATACATTTTGCAAAAAAAAGCATCACCAGAGTGTTAAGATTGTTAAAGCATACAAAAAGTTGAAAATTCAGCAACACAATAAAATAGTTTACATGCATGAGAAACTTATTTATCGAAAAAATCAAATATTTTCGTTTGCTTATTCATTTTTTTAACTGTTAAGTCAACTAACAAGATTTGCATAAAGTCTAATGCACGAAAATGATCATTTGCGGATGAAAGACTTGAAAAAAAAATGCCCTTAGTGACTGAACTGATTGAAGAGCTCCCTGGGATGTCAATAAAGATAGCGGTGGATCTGTATCATCATCATATTTGGAAACAGAAATATTGTTACAGAGGAAGAAAGTGGTGTTGAGATTTAAGAAAAACATTGTTGTACAGGGGTTATTGCTGTACAGAATATCGTTATATTGAGGGGAGATTATATTATGTTCTATGCAAACTCACCGGAACCACAAAACTTTATTGTTGTAGAGGGATTTAACGTTGCATTGGATATCGTTGTGACGAGAGTTTACTGTAATTGCTATTTGTCTTCAAATTCATTGCCTTGAAACGTCTTTTCAGAAACTTCTTTGATATTCTCGAGAACTTCACTTTTAAAACTATATCTTATATTTGTTAATGTAGAAAGAGTCTCCTTACAAGTCTCTATGCATTTTATGATTCAACTACAAGCGAGAGCTGGGAAAAATGCAGATCAAGTGAATGCAATTTCAAGCATAGAAAGGGTTTCTTTTCTCCCGCTTCATTTGCTTATAGCATTGTCCCCGAATCCTCAGGAGGCGCAAAACTTGCAGCAGCTCTGGTCTGTCTCTCTCTCTCTCAATTCTTGATTGATTTTCCGTCTTCCTTTTACTTTTTTTTACTTTTTTGCCATTTTTATTGATTACTGAAGTCTTAAAGTGGAAAAGTAAGCCAATTAGAATATTAACAAAAATCCAATCTTTTAAAATAATTTCAGGGGGACTGCAGCTCTTATGGACGAGCCGCTGCTGGTAACGACCAAAACTTGATGTCTTTTGCATGAAATCTTTTGATTCCAAGAAAACACGCCATTTTTGGGTAAAATGACTAAAGGAAGTATCAAACAGGATTTCTAATTTCCAATTTTTTTCTCTTTTCATTTCTATACCACGTACAACTTAATTAGAATAAGACAAATAAATACTGATTCGACATATTCATTTTCATTGAAAATTTATTACAAAAATCATGTATAAATTAAAGCTTTAATTTCGCCTTACATTTCTTAGAATATTTTTCAACTTTGAAATGTGTGAAATCATAAACAAATCAGTAATTTATTATTTATTTATTTATTTAAAAGAAGCGCACACTGCAGAGAGACCTCCAGTTACAGAATGCAGAAAAATGAGAATCAAACACACCTAAATACTAAAGATATTAAAAACCTATTGGAAAATAATAATTGGTCTTCATAAAAACATTAAAACTAAGGTGAGAATAAAAAAGTCATAATCACTAAGACATAAAAAAAATTTTACATATGCATAAATAATTTAAAAGTTGAACACACACAGTCGCAGAGACATTAAGAGACACTCTAGGATATTAAAAACCATATACAGTCATCTTAATAACATAAAAGCACATTAAAGATTTGAGAATTAAAATGAATAAATCTAAAAAAGTTGAAAGACATTAGGATTAAAAGTTGAACACACACAGTCACAGAGACTTTAAGAGGCACTCTATGATATTAAAAGCCATATAAATTCATCTTAATAACGTAAAAACACATTAAAGGTTTAAGAATTAAAATGAATAAATCTAAAAAAGTTGAAAAAATATTAGGATTAAAAGTTGAATACACTCAATCATAAGACTATTAAAAACACACTAGGAATTTAAATGTTGTAAACATTCAATCTTAATGAACATTACAGAAAAATGGCCAAAATAACAATTTTCATTTTATTTATTCTTATTTCGTTGCTCTTATTGTATCAAAATTTCAAATTTACACCTTTAATATTTCAGAAGTTATTTAGATTTTTATTTGCGATGAATAATGAAAAACATGCGCAAATGACGACTTTAAATGGTTTTTTCTCCATGTTGGACTTTTCTGTACTTCATGTTTTCGAAATGCTAAGGCTTTTTTCTTTTTTAAGATAGAGCTTTCAAATTGTTTGTAAACGTTTATCGTTATTTATATGAAAAAAACTGTGCATGCAATAAGCATTCAGTTGCTTAGTTTTTTTATATGGAAGATATAAAATGAAGTACTGATAAATTTCCACATTTTTCAACATATAATTGAGTAAAATATCTATATTTAAGCTAATATTAAATACACCTTAAAATCTATGCATAGTTGTGTTTAATATCAGTGAATCTTCAAATAAAATTTGAAGCAAAAATATTCATATCTGAAAAAGTAGTAGAGATTTTAAGAAAATTGAATTTTTCTTTCAAAAAAATTAAATTTCAACTAAACAAACTGGATCAAAATGGAGTTTTTCTCTTCAATATGGCTTTATATGATTTTTAAGTCTCAATACAGTCAAAACGTTTTGAATAATACTTCAAATAAAAAGGTGGGGAAGGTAATGTGTCCCTTAAAAACACGAAGAGACATATTTAAAATATCAAGATCCCCAGATAGCCTGTTAAAAACTTTATAAATTCTATATTTTTGTTTATTTATATAAAGAAGAAAACGAAAATTATAAAGACAAAAATCCAGTCACAGAGTGCAACTATTGAACACAAACGCTTGTAAAAACATTAAGAAAAACGATGCAGAATTACAAAAATGAATGCACTAGAATACGAAAAATTAAACGCATGATAAATTTAGAAATAATTGTAATTTCAGTGCATATTATCTGTTTAGGGAAAATTACTGAATATTTTTTCTCAAAATGAAGGAAAAAAAGTTATTAATGATTATAACGAGCAGAGTAGTACTGAATACGAAGTAAACGCATATTTCTTTGCTTGAGTTTCTAATATATTCACATTGAGTTTCTAAGATAAAAAAAAGTTATAACTAATGGCATGAAAAAAAAGAAAGTTAGTTTAATTTTTGCATTTATTCTCATTTGTGGTTTTCTTATTTCTTGGTAGAATCATTTCATTTCTTTATAATTACGCCAGGTACCAAAATAAAGAATCCACCCTCCATAAAAACAGGGAAAAAATTACGATTCTAAACATACATTCAGTAAAAAGGAAACACAAATTTAGTTAATTATAATAAGTACTGATTATTTCTGGAATAATTTATAAGAATTTCTCATCTATACTTATAAAAGGCAATGTTTGTGTGTGTGTGTGCGTGTTTGTCTGCGATGTCCAGACGAATCTATCGCACTTACAGCCATGAAATTTGGCACACAGATAGTCGTAATGGTGACTGAGTGCACCTCGAAGCCGAAATTTTAAATTTTAATCTAGAATTTTTTTTATTTAATGTTTTGTGTTGTTTTGGTTGATTTTTCGCGCTAATTTCTCATTAGAATGGTTTCAAATAATTGTACGACAAAAATAGATAGACCATCGGAAAGAGCACGCGATTTCCGTTCTAATGAAGTTAGTTTTGAATTTCTATCTTAAATTACTGAATTTTGAGAATTTTTTAAAAATCAGTCAGTTTTGCACCTAAATGTTGGTTCTGTTTTTAAATTTGTTGCATCCGACTTTCTAATAACACTATTATTTTCAATTTTTTTCAGCTTATAACTGCAACGGTTCTGTCGGATTTAAAACGAGAATGGTTAAAATATCTTTTTTAGTTTTTTTAAAATTAATTTTTTCCTGATAGTTGAACGATATGTTTCCTCTAGCGAAGCTCCCGCCCACGACAGTCTCCGGAACGTTGCGGGCAATTTCATTGGCTGAAGGGCCAGGGTGACGTCATTACTTTCGCGTTCTGCGAGGAGATGATGTATTTACTCCATGACTTCGATTATTATTTTTAAGCGTATCTTAACTTATTTCTTTGGCTTTCATACTTTGCTCGCGGTGTAATAAATATCACATTGTAATTTTTTAACATTATTTGGATTTAACGGTACTCGGTCGAGAGGAAAAGGAGGCGGACCAACTCAATAATATATATATATTTCTGTTTTGATTTAGTTTTTAAAACTTTCATTTATGCAATTGTATGTGGGCTTTTTTTTATTTTGTTGAAGTCCTGATTCCACGGGCATCGCCGTGCGCGTACTGCTAGTTTAAAATATTTAAAGCATCATTATTGCATTTAAATAATTCCCTCAACGTGAATTAAAAAGGAAATAATAAGTCGGAGTAATTGGCCGTAAATAATTATTTAATAAGCGGACTAATAACCATTTGAATTTTACTTCCGGTTTTTTTTTGCCACAAATACGTAACTGTTAATAATGAATTATTTCCGTTTATGTCAAAATTGGCTGTAGTGCGCCACCTGTTGCAAAAATACATTAATAAAAATAAACCACGTTTTTCATTCATTTAGTTCTTTTGATGATGGTTGTTGCGTAAGCTATATTCTTTCATTTTTGCTGAATATTATTTAATAATTCATTGAATAGGAAACGATGAATGAATGCAATTATTTTCTTTGTAGACAATGCCAACTCTCTTAAGGGCGATTATTTATTGTTGTATTTATAAGGCAAACAAAAAGCTTCTTAAATCTCTTGAAAGCAATTGGTAGTAGCACCAGATTCCTTCACTTTTGCTGAATATTATTCAATAATGCATTGAATAGAAATATTGAATTAATGCAATTATTTTCTTTGTAGACAATGCCAAGTAACTTAGGGGTGATTATTTATTTTTGCATTTAAATGTCATGATGTTGTTCGTTAAATTTCATGAAAGCGATTGGTAGTAACATATCACATTAAAAGGCTCAAAGGCATTAATGTGACACAAAAAACTTCAGTGTGCACTTTTTTATTTATTTGTGTATTTATTTTCAAAAGTATTGCTTTAAATTTTATATTATTCCTCCTACCAATTTTAATTATTAGTGTCGTTACTTTTTAATGAATTCTCATCTACTAAAAATTTTCCCACTGCCAGAAAATACAGGCAATTAACCAATATATATGCAACGATGGCTTTTCTAAACTTTATAAGAACTAAGTTTTTAAGACAATAAAAACAGCAAAAAAAATAAAATTATTTTTCTATTGCAAGAAATTTTACTTAATTGAAACAAAAGAATTTTATACAATTAGCATATATTGATTCTTTTGGCTGTTAAAAAATAGTTGAAACTAAAGAATAGAGCTGTAAGTTTAAATATTTCCGTAATTGTTTCCTTCTCATAATATTCAAAGTCGAAATGAATGCCTGCATTTCAAAGCTTTACTGTGGGACATTTAGTAGCTGTATTTATTTGAGATATACATACAATCATTATAATATCCAAGTTTTTAATACAATCATCACACACGTTTAATATGTTCTCCTTTTGCTACAAGGCATACATAAAGTTTGTAATACAGTTCTTTCTAAACCTTCTGTAATACGTCTCTATGCAATGAGGGCTTTCAAATCAAGGAATGTCGCTGGACATACAAGCACCATCTCAACAACACATAGTCACATAGGAGATTTGTCACTCAGCTTACAGAGATAGAAAGCTTTTACCATCACGATATTCAAATGTCACTTCGCTCGATTTGTGGTGAGGTTTGTAGAAGATCACATGTACTATGGATAACCAATATAATGTGGACAATTTAAAATTTGCATATTTTTTCGAATATATCCCGAAAATCTGCATGGATTTTCTAGCTTACAGAGATAGAAAGCTATTACCATCACGATATACAAATGACACTCCCCTCGATTTTTGGTGAGTTTTGTAGATCGCATGTACTGTGGGTTGCTAATAAAATGTGGACACTTTAAAATTTGCGTTTTTGCATGGATCGAAAATCTGCATGGATTTTCTTAGAATCTCGAACATATATAGATTAGGATTTAACTCACATTTTACAATGAATATTCGATCACGAGAGTATTTAGGGGACAGACCAGAAAGTGATGAAAAAAAATCTACTCATCCCAATTCAAAGAAATCTGATAACGAGATAAAACTGTTATCAATGGTTATGTTTGATGTGCATAATATTTACATACATTTTCCTAAACATAGCACAAATATTCGGGAAGATATATATTAAAAAAAATCCAAATCAAATTTTAAATCAAATTTTCAAATTTGGCATTTTTTGGCCTTTATTTTAAAGAAGGTCTGGCCTTATTTTGCTATTATGATCTGCCAACTCTGTCCGGTAATCTCATTTCGGGCACTGAAGGATAAAATCCCCTTCGCGGCTCGTAGTCTCTGATATAATATTAGACAGTCAGGTATGGTATGATTTTATTTCTAGTACTTATCTTCATCACACTGTTCATGGACAGAACAGCCAAGCCCAAGAGTCTATGGGATAATTTTAATATGAAAATTAATCAATAAAAATTAATGCAAAAACAAATATAAATGAAAACATTTCCTATTGGTTATTTGATTTTCTGTGCTTAACTATGCAAAGTCATTATCAAATTAAAAATAATTAATTTTATTATTTTAATAAATGCAACTTATACTAATTATCAATTTTATAAAAAATTAGGGTTAATCTGGAGTATACGGTGCCGACTTACTTCGTTCCTCTTGGGGTCGCCAACTCTTTGCCACCAAGAGCGGAGATGAGAGAACATTTGTTTTGGTTGGGCAATGATGTTTTTAACGAGTGACATGCTAGAATTCGCGGAAATTAATATCTTCATCGGTGTTTTGCACATCGCGCCTCGTTCCGATTTGACTGTTTTGTTCATCTCTACGATGTGATTGGTCGATTGATTCGAATTTAAATAAAACTTCGTTTGGAATTCTTCGGTTTGAATATCGGTTCAGTACTATGTATGTTATTCTGGGTGTTTGTTTCTCAAGGAATAGTCTACTAGTATAACGCTATGCTGAAAGCAAAGACGCAGATGCTTCTTAAAGTTAAAAAAAAATGCCCGGTACACACTTGAAATGCCACAGGCGTGCGGGAATTCTCGTTTTCGGAATTTTTAAAAAATACCTAGATTCCTATCATTCAATGAAAAAAGCGTAGCTACTAGTTTCCTGCTGTGCTGAAAGCGAAGCCGCTGATGTTTTCATGAGTTAATAAATTTGCCAGGTACATATTAGAAATGCCGCAGGCATTGACTCAATCTCTCTTTCTCAGCTGACGCATGCGCAAGAGAGCAATAAAAAGCGCACTGCACATCCAAAACAGTTTTTGGAGACGACAAATGAAATTGCCCCAAGAAAAATTGGCATTTACATTAAAACATTTACATGAAAACCAGTAGTTTCATAATATGAAAAAGATATGGCTTTTACTATTAAGTATAAACAATAATAGGGTGTTTAACAGTAAATTCATTCAGACTTTTCACACACACAACACTTTCAAATACAAATTGACTTCATATCAGTTATCCTAGCGATAAGATTGAAAAAATATCATGTGAAATCAATAATAATTAATATGTATCCTGTCCATATAGTATTTTTATATAATTTCGTATTGAATGACATATTTCGTTTGAATTTAACTTATATATATCACGAGAAATAGGAAGTGTTCGCATAATTTCTTGACGATCTGTGCATTTAGATTTTCCATATAATTTTTTTCAGACACACAACTCTTTTCAACTACCAATTAACTTTACCACTTTATTTAATCCATCCATTAGATGGAAACAAATATCACGCTGAATCAGTAGCGTGTTTGAATTAGTTTCTCAAATCTGGAAAACCAAACAATTTCAACCCACCAAACTTCGACTGAACAAAAATGCAGTGCGAGGAGTGGCAAACCTCATGGCAGAATGGCGATACAGGCAGGAAAATCTATAACATCATGCCCTCAGTTAGGGGTCTATTCTGGTACTCCCGGTTGGGTTCCATTGTTAACGTGCGGAACCCAACCCAACTCCCAACCCAACCGGGGGTACCAGAATAGACCCCTTAATCTCCCTCCCACTAACTGGATTAGAGAGGATGTTATCTTCTTCTCTCAACATGGACCTTTCCCTGCCTACCTCAAAAGATTTCACCTGTCTGATAGCGATTATTGCAGTTGTGGTGGAATTGGCACGGCACTTCACTATGCCACCGAGTGTATCTATACATTGTCTTGGCGTATGAGGACGCCAGTGCCGAACTTCGAACAAAAATGGCTGAAAAGGATCGCCAATAACTTCGTCTCCAGGCATAAAATTCGTGGGATTGTGAAATTCATGAGCGAAAACAGAGAACTTTTCCGGCCTCCCGAGCCTTCAACTTTCCAGTGAGCTGAACTTAGTAGCTCAATTACCGGACATTCCCCCTTCAAATAAAAGAAAGGTACAACAACATCTAAAGAAAAGAACATTATTACGAAGTAATAGTGTAAAAGCGAAAATGCCTGTGCTGTACATAGTGTATATATTTCCTTCTTTTTCTTGAATAAAATTCCCGTGTCTTGCCCATCAAACCGTTCAGTGACCGGTCTGGTCACGGGTACGGGGGTAAGAGACGGCGTTCGGTTCTGTCTGCAACATTAAGGATTTTCTTAACGATAAGGATATGTTAAGCATAAGGGTTTTCTTAATGTTCACGCTTTGTACAATTCGCAGAACATTCTACTGTCTGTTCATCACGAGAACTGTCGCTACCAAATTGTCTAGTGTACGGCGGTCGCTATAGAAACAGGTTAACATAAGAAGAACGCAAACTAACTCCAAGAATAAAAAAAAATCGACGGGAGGCTGTCTCTGCGAAACGGCCGCTGGGATAAAGGGGCGTAGACTTACTTGCCTTACTCAACTGTGACTTTCTGTGATTGAAGTAGCTGTATGTGACTATTAACTCTGTAGTCTATGGTGACTATTAGTGAAGTGTGACTATGTGACTCTGTCTATGTAAAATTCTTCGTGATTTTCACTAACTTTGCAGCAAGACTGTGACTAAATCGCAATTCCAAATTCTAAAATTAATTTTTGCAATCTACAATGTCTACCTTTCTATGTTCAAAGAATCTAAAATCAACTATCTATGTTATTTGGTTGCGGAGCTAAAAGCTTTTAACCTTAGCACGAAATTCGACGGAATTCAACAATTCTTGAGTAGTATTTCGCCAGGTCGATGAATGAATTGCCTTAGTCTGCGTTCGCGCGCATTGGTAGATGTGACGTCATCAAAATGTTTCGTGAGTTTCACAAAATTTGCATCTCGACTGTGACTAAACCGTAATTCCAAATTTTAAACTTCATTTTGCAATTTTCAATGTCCACCTTTCTCTGTTAAATGAAACTAAAACGAACTCTCTGTGTTATTTGGTTACGGATCTATAAGCATTTAACTTTAGCACGAAAAGCGTCATAATTGTTTCCTTTTCCGACACACCATTAGACCACTATGGAAAGACGTAAGTCTACGTCAAAAAACTCTGGCTTCTGTTGTATTCTTCCTATTCGAAATGGATCTTCGCTAGCGTAACCAGTTGCTATAACGACCGCCGTGAACTAGACAATTTGGCGGCGACAGTTCCCGCGGCGAACATGCAGTTAGTCACAAGACGACGAAGTAAACTTATCCAAAATGTATAGTTTCCTGTTTCAAATATTTCACATTGAAAAGGGAAACGATGAAATGAAAGCCTATATATGCTCTATTTGCATATGTCACATGCGTGAATTATTAAACTATTTAAATTAGCCAGTGAGTCTTATACCTTCTCCTATTTCAGTTTCGTAAAATATTCGAAGCAAAAGAATCAATATCTTGTATTCTTGTAGGGCAAAGATTTTTCTCTCAGTTTCATTTTTCTCGAAAGAAGACTTTCATCTATTCAAAGGCGTTTTTTTTCATATTGTGATGAGTAGGCATTTTATGGCGTATTTTTTTGCAGAGTGCATCCCTAGATATGAGAAAAGATAAAGGAGAAACAATATGGAGGAAATGTTTTATCTACCAACATGATGATGCCAGCTATGAATCTTTTAGTATCTAAAATCCAATTAAAGCTTTTTAGAAACAATGCTTATGCTTTTATCCGTCAAATTCGGATAAAAGCATTATATATTGTTTATAATGTTTGTGTTTTAAGAAAATTTGCAATTTTTAAAAAATGTTTTTTCGAATAGTTTTGTATTCTTACTGCACCAATTCTCTAAGCGATATCACATAGCGCCGAACAAACCAGAACAAGTAATATAAAAAAAAATTAAAAGTCAATTCCTACTACGCTTCGTCACTGACGGTATTTACTCCTAAATTTATATCCTGCTAAATATCTTATATATATAGGGAGAATGTGAAAGTAGGAATTGAAAAATTTCATAAAGTCTTTTTTAACATATCCAATAGAGAGAATAAAGAATGTAATCAACATTACCCTCTGACAAAAATACATGAAAAATGACGCCTTCGTGAACATACCAGAAAACAAAGGATATTAGGTCTAGAAGCTGGCAAACGTAGCTCCATCTATTGAGAAAAATTCGAACCAAACGACTCAAGGCGACATATGCTTTCTCCCATATAAAACTAAAATTAATTAATTAAATTTAATTAATGATTTAATATTTGAAAAAACTGTATTAACATCAAGTGTCATCCACTACAAGTTTTAAAAAATGTATTTGAACTTGAGTGGATGAATAAAAAGTATTTTATTAACGATTGAAAATTTGAACAAGATATATAAATATATATAGGGAGAGTGTGAACTAATAGTAGGAATTGCAAATTGGAGCTATTAATCCATTTGTCGTCAACTTAGAAATAGAGTATTTTGGTTTTCATACGAAGCAAATAGACATCATACTGGAGTAGCAACTGAGATTTGCTTAAACAATTGTTTATATGTCGTCATTTAACTTATGCTTATATTTAGATGAAAAGGATAGAAAAAAATGACTTTTTCAAACAGCCTCTGACATTAAAGGCGTAGGACTACTTTACTCGAGAAACTCTTTTGTTTCTCGAAGCTTCTCGGTTTCTCTTTGTTACTCGCAAATTCTCGTTTGTTTCTCGAAGTTACTCTCAATTCTTTTTTGCTTCTATTAAATAATAATGTGTGGGAAATTGACTCAATAAAATGGAACTAAGGTTATATTGAAAATTGTTTTATTTCTTAATAAAATATATTACAATGCCAATTATTTTCTTTTGAATTCTTCAATCATTCGTGGATATGTTACAATTCTGTGTAGGATCGGTAATATGAAAAGTAACATATATAATTTAATATATTTTTTGTCACTTCCGTTGTTACCCTTTATCTCTAAAATAAGACATTAGTTACTTTTTAACATATGTAGTTACTGAGATATAGAGGATCGCTTCTCCAATTCTTCAGTATTTTTGCCCAACATTGCAACTCAGTAGTCGCTGAACTACAATTCCGATTTTCAATATGTTTCTTGAAACTTCTGTTGTTACCCTTTATCTCTAAAATAGATATTAGTTATGTTTTTAACATATGTAGTTACCGAGATATAGAGGATCGCGTCGCCAATTCATGCGTATTTTTGCCCATCTTTGCGACTCGGTAGTCGCTGAACTACAATTTAGATTTTCAATTTGTTTTCTGTAACTTCTGTTGTTATCTTTTATCACTAGAATAAGACATTATTTATGTTTTTAACATATGTAGTTACCGAGATATAGAGGATCTCTCATACAACGGTTTTGTGGCGTTTTAGCGTGTGAGCCAAATTCCTTCCGGATACCCCAATGGGAGGAACGTAATCCTATGTTAAAATAAATTCTTACAAATGAATTTATTGCTTTCGAATTAAAATTTAGACGAATTGAATAAATTTCTGTTTAATTGTAATTTTTTTAAAACCAAAAAGTTTTGAAAAATTATTTCAAATACTAAGTTGCGTAGTTGAAATCTATTTGCATTTTTTCTTTTTATTCTTTTAGAAAAAAAAGAGTGGCACAGACACCAATTAGAATTTTATCGGGATGCAAAATTTTGCTTCAACTAAATTTCAGTCGATATCGTTGCATACATTTATCATATACTAATAACAGAGAGCATTTCTGTAGTATTTCTAGCTCTAATATAATAAAATATAATGTTCGTAATCTCTCTAAATGAAGTGTTTGAAGACATAAAATAAAGCATTTCTTGCCAAGCGATTCTAATTTCATAGCAATGGTGAATCGTAATATCATGATGTTTTTCATAAAAAAATGGCCACATAATTAAATGATTGTATATGTATGATTTACTTTTAAAGAAAATATCATTGAAAGAAGTTCAGATTTCAATTTCTTTGCTATAACCATTATCTTAAGTATCTGACAGATATTTTTCTAAAACCTTTTCTTCTTAAAAAAACAAAAAGTGATACTTTTGCCTGAAACATTTTTATTAGAAGTTCAAAAGAAGACGCAGAAGATCAAAATGTGGATATATTTTTTACACACAAAAAAAAATCACTTCTCAACAATTCTCCAGACTTCCAGCCTCTAGCTGCCAGCATTAAGGACTTTCTTAACGGTACTCCCAAACTTCAAGGTAACACTTTACATGATTCTCAGAAAGTTATGAGCTTCTGAAGGATAATACGAACTTATCCAAGATTTACGGCTGAACGCTTCAAATATTTCAAGCTGAAAGGATAAGCGACGAGCTGAAAGCTCAGCATACGCTCTATTTGCATGGGCCACAAGCGTAAATTTCAGAACTATCGAAAACAGCCAGGGAGCTTTAGACGTTCTCCATTTCGGTTTCGCTAAATCCCCAAAGAAAAAATCAATAACCAGTATTTTTATAGGGCTGAGATTTATCCCTCAGTTAAGTTTCTTTCAAAAGAAAGGTTTCATGTTTTCAAATACGATCGAAATTTTCTTTTTCTGCATGCACTACAGTGAAGGAGGTTATTACGATGTATCGTTTTGGAAAATGCATCCGAAAATATTAGTACCAAGAAACAAGTTTTATCTACCAGTAAATGATTCCAACTATGAATCTTTGAGCATCATAAAAAAAGTATATGCACTGTATTCTGATATTTATATTTTCTTCCTTCGAATTTTTGGATAAACTTTTTCCCATTTTTTATTTACTTTTCAGTACAATTCAATTCTGGTTTACATGTTTTCTTTTATACCGTCTGGATTTCTTACAGTATCAATTCACTGCAGTATTGCATGGTTGAACAAAAGAAAAGGAAGTTAACATTTCAGCCAACCAGTTCATACCATTTGGATGCGTATGTTTATGATTGTTTGCGGTAAAATTTCGATGTTATTTTTATTTAGTTTCTTAGTTTTCATTCAAAATACTAAATTTCTGTGTGAACGTTGTTCTATTTCCTATAGTTTTGATTTCCTTTTGCAGCTTATCATTGTAGTATTGCGATGGAGAATGAGATGGTGAAGAAACAAATATTTCAATTGGCTTTGTAACAAAAACAGAGTTTCTACTTAATGAAAGCCTTTTAGGTTATGTCTATTACTTACATAAACTTCTGAATTCCTTTCTATAGGAAACTCCGCGTGAACAATAGCATAAATCATCATTTTTGGTTGCAGAATGAGTATTTAAAAAATGCTAACTTAAATTTTTTTACCAAGATTTATGCCAGTTGATTTTTCTCTTAAAAAACTTACAATTCATTATTATTATGTATAAGGTCATCGAAAGTTACCAGTTTAATGATCTCTATACATTTTTAAACACTTTTTATTTATCTTGACTTGTGTCATATTTGTAGATATCGAGCTTTGTAAAATATTTTTCAAACACTTTCTGATGTGCTATAGATTTCAAATTCTGTAATTTTTTTATTCTGGATATAATTACATTATTTTAATGATTTTAGAACTGCATTATCTGTTAAGCGATTAATTTCATTAAATCTTTTTTTATAAAAGGGTCGCCTACAGGTAGTTAATTCGAGAAAAAATATTGATTTCAAGACTAAAATTACAAATTAAAAATTAAATAATAGAAAATAATCAAAATAAAAATTTTGTACTTTTTAGTACACAAATTAAAGCATGTTTTTAAATATGGTTTATATTAAATTTTCCGCAAGGAAAAGTTCCGATACCTCTTGGAAAAGTTCTTCATTAATTTAACTATTCTTTTGTGAAATTTGTGTCAAGCTTCTCTGAAATTCAAACAACGCTGAATGGTTTCTCTCAGATCTAATTTTTTATCATTTATCTTTTTTTCATAATAAAAATAATTTAATCGTAACTAGGCGTTACATTTCAATTTAATTATTATTCCTTTTTACAGTTTCTCAATGTAAATGTTTTTACAAAAGAGTAACAATATATATAACTGTATTGATTTAAATAATTATAGAAAATTATAGAAATAAAAAATTTATAGAAAACCATTAAACTGGTAGCTTTCGATGTCTTCATGCATAGCATGAGCATGAAAAATAATAATGAATTGTAAGTTGTTTAAGACACAGAACACCGTCCCATGTCCCCGTGCCTGATGCCAATAGCTGATGTTTAAGAGACAAACAACTGGCATAAATCTTGGTAAGAAATTTAACTTAACATCTTTAAAATACTCATTCTGTAACCAAAAATGATGATTTTTGCTATTGTTCACTCGAAGTTTCCTACAGAAAGGAATTCAAAACTTTATGTAGGTAGTGGAGATTAGCTAAAAGTAAAAGAAATGAAACCAACCAGTTCATTCATCGAGTAGAAATTCTGTTCTTGTTACAAAGCCAATTGAAATATTTGTTCCCTTACCATTTTGTTCTCCATCACAATAATGCAATGATTAGCTGCAAAAGAAATTCAAAAATATAGGAAATAGAAGAACGTTCACACAGGAATTCAGCATTTTGAAAGAAACCTTAAAACCTAAACAAAAATAACATCGAAACTTGACCGAAAAAACTGAAAAAACTGAATTGTACAGAAAAGTAAATAAAAAATGGGAAAAAGTTTATCCAAAAATTCGAAGGAAGAAAATAAAAATATCAGAATACAGTGTGCGTATACTTGTTTTATGATGTTCCAAGATTTATAGTTGGAATCATTTACAGGTAGATAAAACTTGCTTCTTGGTACTAATACTTTCGGATACATTCTCCAAAACGATACATCGTAATAACCTCCGTCACTGTAGTGCATGCAGAAAAAAAAATTTCGACAGTATATGAAAACATGAAACCTTTCTTTTGAAAGAAACTTAACTGAGGGATAAATCTCAGCCCTATAAAAATACTGGCTATTGATTTTTTCTTTCGGGATTTAGCAAAACCGAAATGGCGGAACGTTCAAAGCTCCCTGACTGTTTTCGATAGTTCTGAAATTTACGCCTGTGGCCCATGCAAATAGAGCGTATGGCGAGCGTTCTGCTCGTCGCTTATCCTTTCAGCTTGAAATATTTGAAGCGTTCAGCCGTAAATCTTGGATGGGTAAGTTCGTATTATCCTTCAGCTGCTCATAACTTTCTGAGAATCATGCAAAGTGTGACCTTGAAGTTTGGGCGTACTGTTAAGAAAATCCTTAATGCTGGCATCTAGAGGCTCCAAGTCTGGAGAATTGCTGAGAAGTGATTTTCTTTTGTATGTATAAAAATATCTCCACATTTTGATCTTCGGCGTCTTCTTTTGAACTTCTAATAAAAATTCTTCAGAAAAAATATTACTTCTTGTTTTTTTTTAAGGAGAAAATGATTTTAAAAAATATCTGTTAGATACTTAAGATAATTGTTATAGCAAAGGAATTGAAATTTGAACTCCTTTCAATGACATTTCTTTAAAAGTAAATCATGCATATACAATCATTTAATTATGTGGCTATTTTTTTTCTGAAAAACATCATGATATTACGATTTACCATTGCTATGAAATTAGAATCGCGTGGCAAGAAATACTTTATTTTATGTCTTCAAACACTTTATTTAGAGCGATTACGATTATTATATTTTATTATATTAGAGCCAGAAATACTACTGAAATACTCTCTGTTATTAGTATATGATAAATGTATGCAACGATATCGACTGAAGTTTAGTTGAAGCAAAATTTTGCATCCCGATAAAATTCTAATTGCTGTCTGTGTCACTCTTTTCTTTTCTAAAAGAAAATAGAAAAATGCAAATAGATTTCAATTTCGCAACTTAGTATTCGAAATAATTTTTCAAAACTTTCTGAGTTTAAAAAAATTACAATGAAACAGAAATTTATTCAATTCATTTAAATTTTAATTTGAAAGCTATAAATTCTTTTGTAAGAATTATTTTAACATAGTCTTTAATAGCAAATAATAATACAATAGTTTATACGAATTACTAGCTTTTAAACTTACGTCAAGTATTTCAAGAAATTAGAATATATCATAGGTGAATCTCTATCATAAATATTGTATTTAACTTTATTTCCTTACTGATTGTTTCGTGCTAATATGCATTGAATATTATCTCCTTTCAATGAAGCCAGGAAAAAGAAAGAAAAAAATTCAGGAATCATATGTTGAAAACATTTTCAATCTCTAATCATAAGAATATGTCAATATTAGCATATTTCATAAAGAAAAAACTGCTACGTTAATGATAATTCGAGTTTCGTCTGAATTGTACGAAAATTTAAGAAATTACTGTTAAAACTGACTTTAAAACTATCTTTTGAAAAAGATGATAAAGAAATAAAAAAAATAAAAGATGAAATGAAAAACAAAGATGCGAAAGTGGTATTTATTCCTAGCTGTTATTAAAATTATAGTTAAAATTAATTTCCAGTTTTAGTAAAATTACTTTTCATAGCCTTTATCGTAGTTCTTAAAAGTTTCCATCAAATCTTCGTATACATTTGTGTGCTTTATGTCTGAGTAACAGTGGGTACACATTTCATTATTGCATTTCAACAGATTTTAAAGAAATAAAGAAACAACGTTTTTGTACTAAAAACCTTTGAAGTTTGTGTTTTCAGGTAATGGGTTTAGGCTTTTGAATTTAATGAAATTTGGAAATATGAATATTTCCATATCAACCTGATCTAATAACACACGACTCTGTACAATATTGTTACGATATCTTCGCGATATTGCATGGCATTCAGAATACCGGACAACGTCGTAGAGATATCGTGCAATATCTTGTGCTAATAGGGGAGAATTCTCGGAGACCCTCTACAACGGATTCACTTCACATCATTCAGAGGCAGATCGCTAGAAACCAATGCAGTTTCCAGTGCATTCAGCTTCATTACTCTCTGATTGATCGGGCCGTTGATACTAAACTGTCGTATCATTAAAGTGATAATAGGGCAGCTAAACTATGAACATTTAAATGGAAGAGTTAAGAGAACCTTTCTTGTGAAGATACTTGGTGCTTGAATTTTCTGTACCAGAAATATTGCAAGGTCTTGCATCTTTTTCAAATACGAAGGAGACCTTTTTTGTGTAAATTTTATTTTGAATTTTTGAAGTTAATTTCGATGGAATTGAAGATTAAATAAGAATAAATATTTGGAAATTTGGAAATTGGATTAGATTTCAAAGCAGGGTTTAATTTTAATCCTAAGCTCTTAGTTTTTTTATTTTTAAACAGTTGTTTATTATATTACATCAATGAGTGTCAAGAATAGGGAAAACTGTTTAAAATAACTTTTTATCATATTTTAAACAAATGTCAATAATTTAAACAATTAATTACTTTAATAAATTTTTATTACATTTTTTGTTGCCTGAAGACTAATATGTAATTAAAATATTTATTTTTATTTAATTTTCAATTCCATCGAAATTAACTTCAAAAATTCAAAACAAAATTTACACAAAAATGGTCCCCTTCGTGTTTGAAAAAGATGCAAAACCTTGCAATATTTCTGGTGCGGAAATTGCAAGCACTAAGTAGTTTCACAAGAAAGGCTCCCTTAACTCTTCCATTTAAATGTTCATAGTTTAGCTGCCCTATTATCACTTTAATGATACGACAGTTTAGTATCAGCGACCCGATCAATCAGAGAGTAATGAAGCTGAATGCACTGGAAACTGCATTGGTTTCTAGCAATCTGCCTCTGAATGATGTGAAGTGAATCCGTTGTAGAGGGTCTCCGAGAATTCTCCCCTATTAGTACAAGATATTGCACGATATCTCTACGATGTTGTCCGGTATTCTGAATGCCGTGCAATATCGCGAAGATATCGTAACAATATTGTACAGTGTCTTGTGTTATTACATCAGGTTGATTTGGAAATATAATAGCTAAGCCGCCAAGATTCAGAAAAATTCGACCCAATCCTGATTAAGTAGGGCATTTTTTAAAAGAATCATATTTCAAAATTTTATTAAATTCAAGAGCCTAAACCCATTATCTGAAAGCACAAACTTCAAAGGTTTTTAGTATAAGAACATTGTTTCCTTACTTCTTTAAAATCTGTTGAAATGTAATCATGAAATGTGTACCCACTGTTACTCAGACATAAAGCACACAAATGTATACGGAGATGTGATGGAAACTTTTAAGAACAACGATATAGGCTATGAAATGTAATTTTACTAAAGACTGGAAACTAATTTTAACTATAATTTTAATAACAGTTAGGAACAAATATCACTTTCGTTTTTTGTTTTTCATTTCATCTTCCATTTCTTTGATTTCATTATCATCTTTTTCAAAAGATAGTTTTAAAGTCAGTTTTAATAGTCATTTCTTAAATTTTCGTACAATTCAGAAAAAACTCTAATTATCATTAAGTTAGCATTTAATTTTCTTTATGAAATATGCCAATATTGACGCATTCTTATAATTAGAGATTTAAAATTTTTTCAACATATGATTCCTGAATTTTTTTTCTTTCTTTTTCCTGGCTTCATTGAAAGGAGATAATATTCAATGCATATTACCACAAAACAATCAGTAAGGAAATAAATTTAAATAAAATATTTATGATAGAGATTAACCTATGATATATTTCTAATTTCTTGAAATACTTTCGTAAGTTTAAAAGGTAGTAATTCGTATAAACTATTGTATTATTATTTGCCATTAAAGACTCCGAAAGGATCAATTGAAATCCCTAAAATATTAACAGAAAACTTTTTTTTATTGCACAAATGTTACAATTTTAAAGATTACGAATACTTTATTCCCTAAAAATTTTAGAAATTTTAAACCTTATATTAATATTCCCAGCTTCTTTTATTTGATTCATAACGCTAAAAAAATTCTTAAAAGAAGTTCTATACTGGCATAAATTGAGTAGATATAAAGGAAACCCAATAAAGGAAAAACTAAGAAACATACATTTGTCGGTGTCAAGCCGTTTGTGTACATTCAGCCTTCTAGTACATTTATACATATATTATAATTTTAGCTAATTAAACATATATTGAAGAAATGAATTGTGTTATTAATTATAATTGTCAGCCTCGTAATATTTTAATTACTTTATAGCTGTATTATGCAGTAACTAAAATTACATAAGTGCGATTCTGATTTGAAAGCAAAGTGGAGAACAAGAGTTTTGTAAATATTTTACACTAATGTTTAGAAAGCTAATAATTAGAATTTTAACTAAATGAATGCGTCTAATAATTTGACTTTGGGTTCACACTAAGTTTGAAATGCTTAGAAAGCTAATAATTATAATTTTGACTAAATGCGTGCGTTTATAATTTTACTTTCTTATGATTCGGCTAACTTTTCTGTTTAGAGATAAACATTCAATTAGTTTCTTTGTATTTGAGTTTACTCATCTATACTCCAAATAATCTGGATCTGAATCGTTATCATGGGTATTCAACAAAGAATTTATTTATTGGAATATAATGGAAATGTTTCTTTTCATAACTCATCAGCTACTTCTACATCTAAAGATAAATAATAACAGTTTTGTCTGTGTGTCCAGATTTGAATAAGATTAATCTTTCTTTATTGTAAAATTATCATATATAATAGCCATGTATCATTTAGACTACACACCGAGAAATCGACAGCTGATAATTGTATCCCTCATCAATAATGTCTCTACCTTTATAGCTCAATTTAGCATTTTCGATTTCCAATATCAGTTCTTTTTACTTGTCTAAAAGTAGAGTTATCAGAAAGGCTTATTTTATTTATACAGAACTGCAAGATAAATTACCATGCTAATTCTATCATACTTCTTTTAGAACTCTGTTTCCTTTCAATAATAATGACACTTAAGATGGGATTGTTTTAATATTTATAAGGTGTCCTCACCACTTTCAGAAAAATATTTACAGCTTTTGCTCAAAATATTTGCCGGTTTCTTTGAATATCAAATCACTCTCCCAATACATTATTTATGCCTAATGCAAATTACTTGAAGAACATCATCAGTATCTTAAAATCAGTGCCTTCTACAAATTCTGCAGTTTTCATGTAAATATTTTTCTGAAATTGAAATAATTTACAAAACTTCCATAAATGCTAAAAGAAGTTTGAAATTAAATCCTTAGTTGTATTTATCAGAAACAGTGAATATCATACTGAATCAATGAGTATTTATTAACATTGTTATAGACACACTGACCGAGAAGAATAATTGTTCTGCTTAAAATTTTTGAAATTTAAAAATAATTTATTATCATTACTTTTTTATTTTCTCGTGTACGAAGTATACAAAGAGAAAGTATTGTAATCGTCAAAAAATTCGAATTCGAAATTTTGATAAATCTCCACGTTTCAGACCTCCCTGAGTCCGAAAAACACAATTTTGGTATTGTGTCTGTCTGTGTGTCTGTATGTGAACACGATAACTAAAAAACAATTAGAGATATAGGGATGAAATTTGGTATGTGATCCTTGAACATAATCTGTACGTTTCTGTCAAATTTTGGACAAAATCCGTCTGCTGGAAGTCTGTCTGTCCGTGTTCATGTGAACACTATAACTCAAAAGCTGGAATAGCTAGATGGATAAAATTTGGTACACAGTTTTAACATCATAAATGTAGGTCCGTATCAAAGTTTGAAAAAAAATCCGTCGAAAGGTTGAGTGTCTGTAGAACTGTATAATCAGATACTTGTAAAAATTATATCTCCACAATCCTTTGGCTTTGATAAATAAAAATTGGTATGGCTGTTTCTAACATTAATTAAAGATATGTGCCCAAATTTTTTTTCAATCGGCTGAAAAAAGGCGTTCAAATTGCATAATTAATTTTTCTACTCCGATTCTCCATACGCATGCGTACTGGTAGCAATCTCTCTGCACGCGGAAGGATCGCTTTGACCTTGAGCAGGCAAGAGTGGAAGTATGTAATTCATGCGTTTTAATCGGTAAGCATCTTTTTGAATTTGATTCTTTATCTAAATATTTTATAATCACTAAAATCTACAATGAAAAAACTTCTGATAGTCATTGGATTCTGGGTTACAGTAGGTTCGAATTTTTTTATCCACACGGGGAAGGGAAATAGCACCTTTTTGGAAAAGTATACGAGAAAGTTTCGGGGAGACCACTCCCGCTGGTTATCTTTGTAAATGACGCTACTCTCATAGCTATATGATATCATAATATAGATAGATTCATCCATACAAAAATAAAACACAATTTTCCAGAGTAATTCTGGGTCTTTGGAGTGAATGAATATAGATTACACGTTCTGTTAATTCTTCAATAAAAGATATCAATATTTGAATACGCTCCGCGATGATTAACTTTTCATAAATGAAAGAAAAAAAATTATGGCAAAATTTCAAAATCAGTCCCAAGAAGAAAATTATTCATGAATTATCTGATAATTATGATGATTAATTGATGAATAATTTTCTGATACAGACACACATTCCTTAAAAATTAAGATAAATAGAAGACACTGTAACATTTTGTAAATAAATGATTATTCAATTCACTACTTAAATTGTTTCTTTCAGAACAAAAGCGTTTTCGACGGTTTAAGGAATTGTTTCGGTTTCTTTTGAATTATTATCTTGTCCATTGTAAAGTTTTTAGATCTCTGGTGTGCTTCTATGCAGTTTTTGTAATGCGTATTGTCTCTCGATTTTTGTTTGTAACTGCTTGGTTTTAAATGCTATTGATTTTAATTTCGTTATCCTTTGTATGTGTTTTGTGTTTCTAATGTTTAGTTTTTGCTCTTTGAGTTTTTGCGATTTGTGTTTTTGCTCTTATCTTTTTGTGCTTTGTGTTTTTGCTCTTTACCTTTTTTTTTTAGTACACTATTGTCAGCGACGATTTTTAAATTGTTCTGCTCGCCCCTTGGGGTTCTTTGTAAACTCTTTTTTAATGTAGTTCATTTCTTTTGTTTCATGTTTCCCTCCGGTATTACACCCTCCAGGGTATGCTGGGCCGGAGCGTGTTGTAAATAAATAAATGAAACAAAAGCGTTAATTTATTAGTATTATCTGCGAAGTTTTATGAGAAATAGAAGTTAATCAAAAGATTTCAGGAATAAGTTATACAATATTTGGTGCAAACCTTGCGGACGAAATTTAAAATAATACCAGAAAATTTGCAGATGCTTTTTTCCTCCTGTTTTCTACATATGAATAAGGATTCTAAATATTCAATATTCAATAGTCAATTGAATATTTATTAATTACTTTCAATACAAAGCAACTCTGCATTTAAAAGCAAAATGCATTAGTTATAACTGTCTTATTCTTCTTTCAAACATGAAACGAAGCAATTCCCATAAAATGTGGTATCTGTTGAAAGTAATTAGAAGAGGCGATTCGTTTAGTTAGTGATTAGCGTGAAATTTACTTATTGATTCTTCTGGATGGTTATCCGATGTATAATTTACTTGAGCACATCACTATTCATAGAAATATCCGTGAATCGATGCATTTTGGAAATGAGAAATAGTCATGATTCTTATTTTGTACTCTCTTGAACAACCTTGGTAACACTTTATTGTGAATCTATCACAAGTTAATGAATATTGTAGAATTATAATTAAAAATGGGTGTTAATTTCTTTCACAACGCAAAACTACTTTAATCTTATTATATGTTTTACTAACCAATTCAACATGAGAAAAAGATATATTTTACGGAATTAAAGAGGAGATATCTTATCTTCGATATCTATTAACACTGTATAAATAGCTGAAGATATTTTATCCTAGCCATTCTTTTAAGACAAAGACTTTTTATTCAGATGAGCACAAATAGAATCTAATGACTTTCAGAAATTCTTTTTTTTTCTCTCCTTAAGGACATACAAACAATTTACTCCTGACTACGAAATCCAGTTACACATATTTTAAGAATGAGAAAATACAAAAGAGTAAAAGCAATCGCAATTTAATGAATATT